>VMDO01003177.1:0-35408 GCA_007922755.1 Pedetes capensis
AAAAAAAAAAAAAAAAAAAAAAAAAAAAAAAAAAGAGAGAGAGAGAGACAGAGACACTTAACTGTTAACTGTTACCTACTATAAAAGTGGTCTAGAGTTCTGAAGCTTACTTGTAGTTTAAAAATCACCAAGAAAACTTCTTATCTTCATGATTATAATTAGCTCTTGGGTGGCACAATTCCACTGTATGTGTTATGTACCTAGCCTATAAAAAGAATATAGTTGTCCCTTGGTATGGGCAGGTGATTGGTTCCAGGACCCCCAGATAGCAAAACCTGCCACTGCTCAAGTCTCATATATAAAAATAGTGTAGTATTTGCATAAACCATGCACATGCTCCAGTATATTTTAAAATCACCTCAGCCAGGAATGGTGGCTCATACCTGTAACCCCAGCACTCAGGGGCTCAGGAAGGAAGATCATGAGTTTGAGATCAGCCTGGGCTATACAGTGAGACCTTGTCTCAAAAAAAATCTCTAGGTTTCTTATAATAATAAATGCTACAGGCTTCTTTTTCTTTGCAGTACTTGAGGGTTGAACCCAGAGCCTTACACATGCTTTTTGCAAGTGCTCTACCACTGAGCCACACTCCCAGCCCATTTTTTTACTTTGTATTTTGAGTCAGGGTCTTGTTAAGTTATGCAGGCTACCTCTAACCTCCAATTTCTGATCCTCTTGCCTCCATCTTCTGAGTCACTGGGATTACAGGCATTAGCTACTGTGCCTGGCTAATGGTACAGATTTTATATCATATTGTTTATGAATTGTTTAGAGAATAATGACAAGAAAAAAATCTGTATGTATTCAGTGGAAATTTATCTTTTTTGAGAGGTTAAGTCTCACTGATTTGCCCAGGCTGGCCTCAAACTCCTGGGCTCAAGAAATCTCCTGCTTTATCTTCCCAAGTAGCTAGGACTACAGGGGCATTCCATTGCACCTGGATAATAATTTTGTAAAGAATATTTTCAAGCTGCAGTTGGTTGAATCCATAGATGTGAAACTCAAAAACGTGGAGGACCAACTGTATAATATTACTTGCTAATAGGGAGTTTATCAGAATATATAAATGACCACTTGTTCAAGGAGAGTAAGCAAGGCATGGCATGGTAGTGTGCACCTGCAGTCCCATTTATTCAGGACACTAAGGCAGGAGGACAGCTTGAGCTCCATTTTCAAGGCCAGCCTGGGCAACAAAGTGAGATCCCATCTCAAAAACAAAGCAAATCAAACAACAACAACAAAGCCAAAACAGAGGAAGAGGGAGAAAAGATGAGGCAGACAAAATTTCATCCAGTAAACCCAAGGTTTGAAGATCAAATGACTTTCTCTAAATTATGATGAAAGACCTAAAATGGAAGCACAGTCTTTTTACAGTGACTCTCTAACTTCCTAGAATCAGCAATCTCTCTGGCTGGAGGTGAAATGATTTCCAGGTAGAGCATGAGGGTGAGAATGTGGTAAAGAGGCGGCAGTGTTACATTTGGAAGAGAAAAAAGTACTAGCTTAGTAGGATTAACAGCTACTGAGTACTTACATATGCCAAATTCAATGCTAAATTTTTGATATTGATCTCATTTAAGCCCCACAATCATCCTATGAGGTATATACAATTATCATTTCCATTTTACAAAAGAAATAATCTCAGCAAGCTTAAGTCATTTACCAAAGTCCGAAGTTCTTAGGAATCCTAACAGCCAGGAGTCTAGCCAAACTCTAAATGTTTATTATCACAAGGGTTTAGGAATCTTCTAAAACTTGGAAAACAGTCCAATAAAATATCACATTGTGTAAGCACCTTTTTTGGTACTGTGGGGTTAAACCCAGGGCCTTGTGCATACTTTGCAAGTGGTTTATCACTGAGCTGCACCCCAGTCCCTTTTCTATTTTTTATCTTGAGACAGGGTCTCACTAGGTTGCACAGGTTGCCTCTGGCCTCGAACCTGAGATCATCCTGCTTCTGCCTCCTGAGTTGCTGGGATTGTAGGCATGTGGTACCATGCCTGGCTTAGGCATTTGATGGCCATTTCACTTTGCCAGAACTATTGCTGGACTTTTTCAAAACACACTAAAGGGAGGTTGGATTTCATCAGTGCATACCATATGCATATATAGAAATATCACCCTGAACCCCATTAATATGTGTAAGTATGTGGCAATAAGGGGCTGGGCTGGGATTTAGCTCAGTTGGTAGAGCGCTTCTCTGCAGTCTCTGAGGTCCGGAGTTCGATTCTCAGCACCGAAAAAATGGGAGAAGGACGTGGCAACCCACTCCCAAGGCAATCCTGAAACAATCTGCCATTGAAAACCCTATGAGGGTCGCTATGAGTCGGACCCGACTCGATGGTACCTAACAACAACAACAACATGTGGCAATAAAAATTTTAAATAATATTAAAAAGACACAAGGATGAATATATATCTGTACATTGCTTAGGGGTTTTTTGCACAGCAATGGGAACTGAACCCAGGGCTTAACACATGGTAGCCAAGTGCTCTATGACTGAGCTACACCTCTAAACCATGTACACAGTTTTTAGTAGACATTTATATATGATAACCAAACAGAAGATAAAACCCAACCTAAAAAAAACAATCAAGTATGTCAAAGACCATGGTATTTCAAGGAAAACAGAAGGTTCAAGAGAAATTTAGTGAATGAACTTGAAAATTTCAAAGCCCTGTTTACTCAACAAACGTTCACATACAAGGGCTTTTATAAATTGTTTCTTCATGTTTTCACAGCTGCCCACATTTGCCAATCAAGTTTGTTTGGGAATCATATGCATGAGCACAAGAAATGAAAATCTCTCTCTCCAAATGTTCTTAAGGTTTTAATTTACATTTGTAAGGTTAATGTTTGAAAATCTAACATAGTCTCTTTTATTTATAACAAGCTCAATATGTACCTACCTTTACTGGAAACTTTAACTGGTTGTATACTTCTGAAACAAGGAGATTGTGGCTAAGAGTCTTTCTCATCTTCATAATTCGAACAATTGCAGCATCAATTTGATACTGTCTATCTTGAAATACTCTTTCTGTAGTGCTTGCTTGTTCTTCAACCTAAAATAAAAAGTTTTAAAACTTAAGAACTGTACCTGAAATGAAACTTGATTATTCACACAAATCAAACATACTACGGACATGACATTTTTCTTGCTTTAAATGTACTGAATTATCTAAATAGGACCTTATAAATACAGACACTACAGAAAAAAAACCCTACAAACATAATTCCTTTCTGTCCTAATTATATTGCACTATACGAATGAAATAATGTCAAAATTAACAGAAAAATATCATCTTTGAATCGCTTTTCTAAAAGTAGATGTTTGAGGCAGAATTTACCATTTTCTTTTACTCTGTTCTCTTCTTGATTCATTTGTGTGTGCCAGTATACCAGGGGTGGTTAAGGAGACTTCTGTGTAACAGCTTAGCTATATAAAGTAATTGACTCTGATCTCTGACACAAAGCATGGTACTAATGAGCTAAAGCAAACTAGTTAAGAGTCAGTCTTTGAAAATTAACTTTATTTGGTGTTATATAATCTAAAATGTATACTATTAGTGGTTACATTTCTTCAAAACTTACACAAATGTAAGTGTTTAACAACTATTTTGTCAATCTTGATGCTAAAGTAAAAATGTTAATCTTTAGTACCTAAACCACAAGAATAGTTTGGACTTTTGGCAGCAGTTTCTCTCTGGTACAGCATAAATACTTTGGAAGTAAGTACAAGGCAATCTTTTAAGGGAATATCAAGTTTTTGATGCACACATGAAAAAGACAGGAACTTGTTTGAAGGTACTAACCCCTGTCCCACATTAAAACTTTTCCTCAAGTATTGCATTCAACCTTGTTGGAACTGAAATCAACCCATTTCAGGATGCTAACAGAGTATCTTATACAAACAGCAAAAACAAAAATTCAACTTCAATGTTGATCAAAGAAATAATAACTAAATCATTTAGCACTTTTCAACAAGTTGGAAAAGATTTAAAAAAGAAATTTTAGATCAGGTGTGGTGGCACATGCCTGCAATCCAAGCTCTTGGGAGGTAGAAGCAGTAGGATCATGAGTTTGAGGCTAGGCTGGGCTACACAGTGAGACTCTGTCACAAAAAAAGGAAAATTTAATCTTTATTGCTGGTGAGAGTACAGTAAGACAGGCACTCATAAGGTGCTGGACAGAGGATAAATTTGCCCAGCCTTTCTAAAACACAATATGGCATTATTTACTAAGATGCTTAAAATGTTCATGTTCCTTGACCCAAAAATTTACTTCCATGAATTTATCATAAGCCAAAGATCAGAGAGACTAAGATTTAGGTATGAAGATGTTTCTTGAAGTTTTATTTACAATACTATGAAGTCATGAATTAGATGGGTGTGGTGATACATGCCTGCAATCCCAACACTTGGGATGCTGAGGCAGGAGGATTGACACAAGTTCAAGGCCAACCCGGGTCTACATAGAGAGACTCTAACTAAAAAAACTGAGAAAAAAGTCATGAATTTAACTGCCCAACAATGAACAGTGATTGAATAAATTATAATGGGCATGTAAGAGAATATTATGCAACCATTTGTCAGTTATGACTATCAATCCAGTGATGTACACTTCCTAATAAAAAGAAACCCCAAATCAAATACTGAAATATATTTAGCTAGATATAGGCACAGAAAATGTTAATAGCAGTGACAGTATTACAAGCATAAAATCTTTACAAATTTCCACTATGAACATGTATAATTCTAATGCATTAGGATTAGGAGAAAGCAAAAGATTTACCGTTTCTTTCATCTGGATTTGATTGATCTTTATCCTGAAAAGTTTGTGTTTGAAATCATCATTACAAATGAACTTGTCTCCATCTTCGATATCTTTGCCCTTTGGATTTTTTGCCAGAACTCTAGCTTTGCCACAGGCTAATGACTGCAGTGTTCTCCTTAACTCTCCATCCTCTGAAGAAGAAACAATGGTTTAATCATCTGTTAGTAGCTCATCAGCATGTGCAACCTCAATCTAGTTTCCACTCCATCCCTATATTAAAACGTTCTTTTCTCCCCAAGGTCACCAAAGACTTCCTCTTTCCCCTATCCGTTAGCATTTTTCCTAGTTATTTTCTAAAGGCATCAATTACCATTCCACGTAGACAACTACAGAATCTTCTGAAACATTTCACTTCCATCCAGTTCCACATTTAAAGGACACCTCCACTTGACTGTCTTACTATCAACTGAAGTATGTCAATCTTCCCCACAAAACTTTGCCCTTTCCAACTACTGGTGGTGATACTACCAACCTACTCTGGTGAGAATCCCTGGAATAATTTTTTAACTCCTCTTTCTCTTTCATTCCTCCACGTATCTAGTAGTTGCCTCTTTAGAGATAACCTCTTTTTCATTCGCACTAGCCTCATTCTAGTAATATGCCCCTTAGTACTTTATGCCTGAATTACCCCAATAGCTTCTACTGGAATCTCTTCATCCTCCAGGTTGTCCTGTCTATTGATTCCAGGTAAGGTGCCCAAGTAAGTTACTATACTTCCATTATGTCATACATTTGAGACCCTATAATGTAGATTTCATTTGGTAATTTATCAGTTTCTCCATGATCAGGCTCTACTCATTTTACCTATGAAATTTTGTAGCTCACTATTCTAGGATACAATTAAACTCTTCATGATTCCCACCCACACTGTACCCAATCCTACCTCCAAACCTTTCCTCACAGGATTTCTCTTGTTTCATATGCCTTTTCTAGGACTAAAAACTGAAAGCCTACCTCAAGTTCTACTTCTTTCATGAGGACTTTACTAACTATGACAGCCCATAGGGACCTCTGGCTTTGGTGAACTCCTAACACACTTCTAGTCAGCACAAGAGGATTTTTTATTTGTTTGTTTGTTTGTTTGAGACAGGGCATCCCTACATAGCCCAGGTTGGCTGTGAACTTGCAATCTTCTTGCCTCAGCCTCCCAACTGCTCCACCATGCTCAACTTACGGACTGATAATTACTGGTTTTGAAAAGTATTTCAAGTGTCATTTCCTGTTTTTCCCATAGTAATACTGAAAGTCTCAGAGAGATTATTCCTTCGTATCCTCCAAAGCTCCTAACATAGTTGTGTGCACATAGTGAAATCCAATAATGCTTACTACTCAACTGATTCAATACAAACCTATTCCAGTAGCTTGCTTGATCTCTTCTAAACTGAACTCTTCTCCCTCATTAAACATTAGCAGCACCAGTGTTTGAAAAAGAGAGACTTGGAGTTCTTTTTTACCCTGTTAGAGAAATAGCAGTGTTCAGGCCATCATTTTTTAAACACATGAAAAATTAATCAAATAACTTATCTCCTATAGGAAAACCATTTTTCAATTAGTAGGTTTAAAAACATGGATTAATATTATCCAGAAAAACCACTTCAGATGGTAATACACTATGTGCAGTATAAGGTTTAGAGGTGTGATTCTACTTAAAATAAGGTGAAGGATTAGTTGACCCTTCAATAGGTCATTTTTAAGCCTTACAATTAAAATAACAAAGAAATGAAAATTAGTAACTCAGCCCTATGTGCCATTACAGATACTCATCACAAGCAGCAAGAAATCACTATTTCAAATGCACTTTTGACTTGTTTGATTCAGATTAGTCATGAAAAGCTGCAGGAATTTTTTGAAATTAGATATAGGCACTGCTCCCCATAACTCCCACTCTATTCTCT
The DNA here is from genome assembly GCA_007922755.1 of Pedetes capensis. Taxonomy (NCBI): domain Eukaryota; kingdom Metazoa; phylum Chordata; class Mammalia; order Rodentia; family Pedetidae; genus Pedetes; species Pedetes capensis. Next base: position 6,730 of record VMDO01003177.1, read on the forward strand.
AGCTGCCAGCAACAAAAGGATTTCTGACAAGTGACAGTGTGAATTCTGCATCCATAGGTGAGGAAAGGGTGGGATAAAATTAGGTTACTGTTTCTGGTTTTGCAAAAGGACCAAATCAATTGTAGAAAAACTACAATCTTAAAATATACAGAAAGCTGTGACAAGCTATCACTGTTGTCATATAGATGCCCAGGATACTTTAATAAAAAAAGAGGTTGACCCTTCAATTAAGAAGCATGACTTCAATATTGAAGATGAAAACTAGGTTTTGGGACCATCCACTTACCTCTTTAAATTCTGCTTTTAGCACACAGTGTCCTAGGGTTGATTGCCACTGAAGTTTCCTGCCACTGTGTTTGCCTAGGTAAAATGTCTTGAAAATTTCCTGAAGTTTTACCATCTAAAGTAAATAAAATAAACCTTTTTTTGAGCTGCATATACAATACCATGCTTATTACTCTTTATATTTACTTCATGTGAGTAATTTCTGAAAGCTTTAAAGACTATCTCCAGAAGGTCTGCCAATCACTTTGATATAAGGTAATGCTCTCCTAATCACCAAATCTAACTAACACTTGTCAATCTTCATACTCTTTGATCTCTCTGTACCATTTCAGCATTCCTTCTTATGACACACTCACCTCCACGAGCTTTTGTGCCTCCACACTATGCAAGTTTCTTTATCGCACTGCTGCTTCTACACAAGTTTCCTTTGCAGATTCCTTTTCTTACAACCTGCCAAATGTGAACCTTTTCTAAAGTTCTGCCTTGGCTGTTTTTCCTCATTTCCATGTTCTTTTTTCTTACTGAAGGAAATTTACTCCCTGGGTTTCCACAATCATCTTCATGGAGGACTCTCAATATTTCCTGTTTTATCCTTTACTCCTTTTCTAGGCTTCAGCCCTAAGCTAAACATCCCCCCAGGATTTAGTCATGTACCCATCATTCAGCAATTTTGCCTCCAAGTGAAATATGAGTAAAAACTTCTGACAGCTAGGGAGAGAGAGATATAATATGGGGAAATGAAGAAAGAGTGAGTGAAATTGACCCTCAATTTAGAACCCTGGCATCATCAGCTATGTATTAACGTGGCCTTGGAAATTCAAGTATAAGAATAAAATATTAAAATACTTGTCATTTGTTCTCAGTATGCTTGCTGACAAAAGTTTTTAAAAAGCATCTATATTTAAATGACAAGCAAAAGGGAAGTGTCATAATTTCTATGTCTATAACTCTGGTCCTAAATGGTAAATCTTACCTCTGGTGGCAAGTGGACTTCCATAGGCACATATGTTGGCCAATAACCCATTGTCAGGATGTTCACAGTTAATTCAATATTCCCAGGTACATTCTGATTCTGCATATACTATAAGATCAACACATACACTGTGATTATAAAAATAAAAGTGCATTCATTTTGTATTACAATAATGACTCATCAAGAAGCTCCTAGCCAGGTGCACTGGTGCATGACTGTAATCCCAGCAACTCGGGAGGTGTAGGCAGGAGGATTAACAAATTTGAGGCCAAACGCAGCCTGCATAAGTTAGTGAGACCCTGTTTCAAGAGTAAAATAAAAAAGGGGCTGGGGCTGCAGCTCAGTGGTAGAATGCTTACAAAGTAGGCACAAGGCACTGGGTTTGACCCCCCAGTACGGCATACACACAAAAAAAGTTCCTTACCATGAGACAAGCAATATGGTACAAATCTGTAATCCCAGCTACTTGGCAGGTTAAGGCAAGAGGATCCAAGTTTGAGGCCAGAGGCAGCCTGTGCAACTTGGCAAAATTCTGACTCAAAGACTCTGTCACAAAATAAAAAATAAAAAAGGAGCTGGGGGGTGCAGCTCAGTGGTGGAGCACTTGTTTAGAATATGTGAGGTCCTGGGTTCAAGCCCTTAGTACTGAAAAAAAAGTCCCTTATTATAAAACTACATGTGAATATTGACCAACCTGAAAATAAAAGGAAACTATTAAGAAGACTTTAAATGAAGCCTACCCAAAATGCACTAGAAATGTACATGGATTAATAACCTGATACAATGGCATACAGGAATTCCTTATCATTCTAGGCATTATCAGTGCAAATATTTCTCACATAAAGCTGGGCAATTATAATTTCTCTTCTATATTCTTTCCCCCAATGCCACCTGCTGTCTCCACCTTTGAAGAACGCTTTGTCTTGGAACACCTTGCATCAATCCCCATTTGTCACTCCACCAGCCAGCCCAGGTCTCTGATTTTCACCTCCTCCACTGCCTGTTTGCAGTGAAGTGAATTAGTGAAAGAAGAGGAAGAGGAAGGAGAAAAGCACACACACCCTATTCTGTAGCTAGTAGAAGATCCAACATCCTACTGACCCTGATCTTTTTCTTGAGTTTTTATCTTCAGTTCCTGCCTTATCAGGAAGTCATCACTAAAACCCAAGGGGGGAAAATCTATCTTGCCATCACGATCACCTATGCTGCTGTTGCTGTTGTTTTTGAAGACCAAGTCTCATTGTATTGCCCAGGCTGGTCTCCAACTCCTGGGCTCAAGCAATCTACTGGCCTTAGCCTACCAAGTAGCTAGGATTATAAGCACATACCACTGCACCAAGCCATGTTTTTAAATATTTCAAAACTACTTTCAACTTATGCCTTCAAACCTATAGATAGAGTTTTTCATCCGCAATGTCGTGGAAGACTTCCTACAATCACTTTTCCATCTCTTCTCCCTCCCCACTGCAAGCTCTGAACATGCAAATCACCAAGTGATTAGATGCTGGGGAAAGCCCTGCTCCCACTATGTTGTTACAACTCTTCTTGTGCTAATTTCAGTTCAACATATTTTATTTCTATTTCTGTGTTTCTCTGGGTATTGATTAAGTCCTAAAGTGCATCAAATATGCTTACATTTAATTTGAGATCTTTTTCTTCTGTAAATATCATTTAAGTTGGTATGAACTATGTATAACAAATCTATGTTTCTTTTTTTCATGGTATGGGTCAGTTGAACCAAAGGCCCCGAGCATGGTAGGCAAATGCACCACCACTGAGCCGCACTCCAGCCCCATTTTTATTTTTTATTTTGAGACAGAGTTCTCATTAAGTTGTGCAGGCTGCCTCTGGCCTTCAGCTTGTGATCCTCCTGCCTCAGCATCTCAAGCTGCTGGGATTAGAGGCATATACCACAGCGCCCAGCAACATATCCATGCTTCTATTTATCCTCTTCAGTACAAACTGCCAGAAGAGAGAACTTATTACATTTGAGGAATTAGGCAAGAGTTTAACTCACTTTTACCTGTTTGAACTGAATCATGATGTCTTTAGAAAGTTCCATGTCTTTAAACATTCCTTCAAGTTTGCTGGTGAAAGCAGCTCCACATTCTATTAAAGATGTTTGTACATTTGTAATATTTTAAGGTGGCAAAAACAAAGAATTAAAAATGTGAAATATGAAATGTAAAACTTACTTTGGTATGAAACATGATCTGTAACTACTCATAACAATAAAAAGAAATCATTACTCCACAGTTTCTGCCCCACTAATTCAGTCAAACTCTTTAATCTCATAGTAACCTTATCTTACATTCAGGAGTAAGATAAATTAGAACTTTTTATACAAACAAAAAATCAAGAATAATGCTTTATTTTTTTTTAAAAGGAAACAGTTCTGGATATGTACAATAGATTGGAAACCTCGTGAGCTTTCTCAATTTATGTTTTCATCACATGTATATAAAATGATTGACAAAAGAGATAATTAATATACTGAAAATTAAGCTAACATTTTTCCTCAGAAAATAAACAGAGAATGATAAACATACCGTGTTTAAGTTTGGATAGCATTGATTTTTCAGCATCTACAGATGCACTCTTCCCAACTAACAAGCGCTTGGCTAAATCTTTCTTATAGAAGGCTTCAAAAACATCCTTGCCTATGTTAAATAAAAAATATGACATCCATAGTATTTGATGAAATGGCTTTGAAGGGCTTAGTCAATCACATCATTGTTCTAAGTTACATTACTTTTTAGTTTATCCAAGTTTGTAAAATGCAAGAACATTATAGGTCCATTTCTGTACCAGATGTTTCAAAAGATCTTCACTATAAAAAAGTGGGACTCCATTAACTTTTCTTAAGAAAAGCTTTAGTTTACTGCTAGCTTTAGCACCAAAATTCAAGAGATTAAAATCAGTAGCAAAAATCCAGGATCTTAGTGGAAAAGCCAAAGCCCAAGGCAATTAAGTAACATTCAACTAATGAATTAAGTTCAAGGAATAAAACATGATTTTAAGACACTCTAACTCCCAGACAGTCTCTACCAGGTTACATATACTTTCCAGTTTCTCTGTGGGGGCTTTGTTTTAAAAGAAAAATATTAAAACAGTAATAAATACTTACCATAGATAAATCTAAATATGATCATAATTTTATCCAACATTTTCTCAAGTTCTTCATCTGTAGCTTCTTTGTTGCCAGCACGAAGCTTTGAATCTACATACTTAGCTAAAATGGGAGAAAAATTTGTTGTTTAATAACCATGGATATCCAAAAAATACTGGGCCCTATACATACCCAAACAGGAGTATGATCTACTGAGGTTTTCAGTGCTTCAGATAGACACATTATACAGACTTTTTAGGCTCCAAAACCTGGGCGATCAAGTAACTTGCTCAGCGCCACAAGATAATAAATACCAGACACTAAACTCAAACCTAAGCTTCTGATACCAGATTGAGTGTACTTTCTGCTATAATGAAATTTATTAAAATAGGGCATGGCTGGGAGCTGTGGCGCATTCCTATAATCCCAGCAATTTAGCAATCTGAGGCAAGAGGACCATAAATTCTTTCAAATTAGTAAGACTTTGTCTAAAAATAAAAATTTAAAAAGTGGCTGGGGGTGTGGCTCAATGATAGAGTACTTGCCTGGCATGTGTGAGGCTCTAGATTCAACCCTCCAGTACTAAAAAAAAAAAAAAATTAAATAGGGTGTAAATGCCCTTGCTTATGTAGCCCTGTAAGGGGGTAATTAATGCTACCAAAAGACAAGGGACATCTTCTGGAGTTTCCATTTTACACTGATGATTTAAACATTTTTAAACATTTTTCTATTAAAATAAACTAAATACACTACAGAATACAAGGCAAAAATTTAAAAATTTTTAAAGATAAAAATTTCTTTCAGAAAAGTTTGATCCTTCTGGCAGAGGACTCTAGACCTTCTTATGACATAAATGGGTGCATGCATGGGAAAACTTGAGGAGCAGTGCAATATATTCCACATCTGAATACTAAGAGGGCCCAGGATTATTTATTTTCATTATGGAAATATTCATTTTCACTGGCAATTGTCATTTTCATGCTGCCCTTTCTTGTAGCCCTAACTTTAGACCTCTAGAAATAGCATGTTGCCCCATTTCTAAGTCACTATAGGCTTAGAAAACAGATAATTAAGCCTGCTATCAATAAAAGTAAATGGGATCAAATATTCTATCTCCCAAAGAAAGTATATCATGTTAGACATGTGGGCTTTGAGATATTCTTTAACTGGAAGGACTTTATTCTGTAGAGACACTTTTCAGACTTGGCATTATGACCTAAGCAACTCCAAATAAATGTGTTGGTATACTACAACTATGCCAAATTTCAGACTGAGAGTTTATGAATTAAAGAAGAACACTGTTGTTGTTAGGTGCCGTCAAGTCATATCCGACTCATAGTGACCCTTATAGGGCTTTCAGTGGCTGGTTGTTTCAGGATTGCCTCGGGAGTGGATTGCCATGTCCTTCTCCCATTTTTGTGGTGCTGGGATTCAAACCCAGGACCTCAGAGACTGCAGAGTGGTGCTCTACCAACTGAGCTAAATCTCAGCCCAAGAAGAACATTAAATAACTGGAAAAAGGACTAGAAACATACCTATAAGTTCAGCAGGCTTATTTGGTCTTTTGTTAATGAATGTTTCAAATGCTTCTTTCATGGCATTGATAAATTTTTCATTCTTTAGAAAGCAGACATCAATTATATGATCAACCTTATCTTTAAAATCCAACAATTCTTGAACCATGGTTTTATCTTTTTCAGGATTAATAACAATAGTGCTCCCAAAGGCCTAAAAACAAAGTTGGCACTTGTTACTGGAACCGATTATCTACAAGGAAAATAGTCCTAAAATCATATTCTAAGTTAGCACATGTATTTAAGGATCCTAAAAAAATTAGAGCTATTTCTAAAGTGAAGAAAACATAAAGTGATAAAGTATGTATACTGACACCATTCATCTATAATCACAAAAATAATAAGGAATGACAACTGGGCCTACAATATCCTCACAGTATTATTAGATATCTCTAGGATCTTTTCATTATTTTTAAAGGAATTAGCTTTGAAATTTTTAAGGTGACAATCCAGCTTCAGTGTCACACTGAAAGAAGGTTAGGAGAGAGATTTATAGCTGGACCTGGTGGCTCACTCCTGTAATCCTAGCAACTTGAGAGGCGGAGCAGGAGGATAGCAGGTTCGAGGCCAGAGGCAGCCTGTACAATTTAGTGAGACTTTGCCTCAAGACAAAAATGGGCTAGGGGTGCAACCCAGTGGTGGAGTACTTGCAAAGTATGTGTGAGGCCCTGGATTCAACCTCCAAATAAAAAAAAAATTAGGGTTCAAAAAATCCTCTTTATTTTTCTACATTTATTGCTTTATCTGTTGGAACTAGAAGTCACATCAGTCATCAGTCACGTTTTATTGCTGATATGCCAAGCAGGTATCATTCTTAGGTTGACTTCCCAAAATTTTCACTGTTTTTTAAAAAATTCAAAATCTCCTTCCCTTAAGCAAAATCTTGGACCTAACAAGAATGCCTGTTTGGGTATAGATTATAAAACATGAGAGAGAAAATTCACAGATAAATTGTTAATACCTTAATATACTCAATCCACTGTTGTAGGAGAACCTGAACTCCACCTCGAACTCTGCTGAATAGTTGATACAGGAGAGATAAATCTTGAATTCGGTTTTCATCAAGGAGATTATTTAAACCTGAATTTTGAAACATTATGGCATTAAAATATAGTAAACAAAAAGTGAATTAATTTGTCAGCTATTTTAATGGAATTTAAATAAAAATTATTACTGTGATGCTGTCTGAACTATGACTAGTCTGTATGTAAATTATAATGCAGAGATTTCCTTTAAATTAAACCAAAACAGATTATCACCCTTCTGAGTGAAAACTAAACATAGCTACTTTAGTCACTAAAAAAACCAGCTGACAATATAATAGTTTGTGCCATTTACATAGTGGATCAGATGCACACAAACCAATAATGTCTAAAAACTAGTTTAAAAAGAGTAGATTCAAATTAATAAAATTAGAAATGGAAAAGAAGACATTCCAGCAGATACCAATGAAATCCAGAAAATCACTAGGGAATACTTTGAAAAGTTATATTCCAAAAACCTGGAAAACCTAGATGAAATGCATAAATTTCTAGACAATTATGACCTGCCAAAATTAAATCAAGAAGATATAAACAACTTAAACAGGTGTGTGTGTGTGTGTGTGTGTGTGTGTGTGTGTGTAGTATTTGGGAGTTGAACCCAGGACCCTGCACATACTTTGCAAGTGCTCGACCACCAGGCTATACCCCTAGCCTGTTTTTATATTTTATTTTTGAGTCAAGGTCTTGCTAATAATTTATATAGGCTGCCTCTGGCCTCAAACTTGTGATCTTCCTGCCTCCACCTCCTGAGTTGCTGGGATTACAAGCCTGCACCACCAAGCTCAGCCCTTTTTTTTTTTTTTTTTTTTAGCATTCTCAGCCCACACTGCTTTGTTGCTGAAAAAAACAACACACACACAGACACACACACAGACACACACACACACACACACACACACACACACACACACACACGTAGAGTTTCCAACTCTTAAAACAGTTCCTTTTCACATCAAGGAATAAAATTTCTTCTTCAAAACTCCCAAAGAGCATGGATTAAAATGCAAGCTGACTTTTTAAATACTTCAAACAGACAATGACATTCTTTTAACATTATTTTATATACCAGTGGTGCAATGGAGAATATGTAACAGCAAGTAAACATAGTGAGCAATTCTTGAACTTAAAGGATAGTAAACTATTGTTCACAGTGCTCTAATATTCTTAATCTTTTTAATTACAGGAGATGGGTGGCTTTAAGGTTAGTTCTAAGACTAGTATACTGTTGTTTAAAGACTGATAAAGTTTTTCCAGGATAAATTTCTGACCAATGAATAAGAGGGTCAGTTTTGGGGCTACAACCCAGGGCCTCACAAATGCTAGGCAAGTACACTACCACAGAGCTGCACCCCCAGTGCAAAGATATATTTTAATTAGTAACATGGCATAATATTGCCAAAGAAGAGGAAATGTTTGGAAAACTGTGTCCATAACTATTCTGACTTTAGAAGTGTAAACTCCTGGAGAAATTTCCTGTGATATTTAGTTTTCCCATTTACCTATTTTAATATGTCTTAGTGGAATAATCTTATTTAGAGAAAAAACTTATTTAGAGAAAAAGATCGTGTGCCTGGCACAGAATCGGGAAGTGTTTCGATTGGCTGCATATAGGGTCACTATAACTCAAACTCGATTCAATGGCACCTAGCAACAGTAAGTGGAATAATATAAACTGTTTAGAGGAACTCTGACCTTAAATCTTTATTGGCTGGCAAACAAGTTATCCATAAGTGGTAAAGAGAACATTTATATATGGGATACATCTCACTGGCTGTGTTTGAATGGAAACCAAACATTACAATGACAAATCTAATTCATTTCTTAACCACAGAAGTTACCATTGCAATTTATACATTCCCAAAGGTATTTGTAGCAAAGTCCCACAGCAAAGAATACAAAGTTAAAATAATTTTGGGAAAAGAAGTTTCTTTCAATCATAGAACATTTAGCCTGGACGGAGCTCAGTAAATTCATGTAGTTTTACTTTGAATTCCCTTCTCTTCAGGCTACTTTCAGACACGATGAATTACATCTGGGTATTATTTATCATAATTACTTGCATTACTTGGGTATTTCAAAGGAAATCTCAAAAGAAAATTTTTTGGTATGAAAACATGTTGAATATTATTCTCCCCAGTGCTGGGGATCAAACCCAGGGCTTTGTGCATGCTAGGCAAGTAATGTACCACTAGGTTATACCTTTAGCCCTTAAACTATTGTTCATCAAAAGAAATGGCAAGTTTGTTGCTGTTTTTTAAATTGGGTAAACTTATCTGGTCATCTAGGATCAAAAACTTTAGGCAAGAAATTGTGCAGTTTGATCAATTCATCAAGAATATAACTCTGGCTAGAAAAGAAATAAAGTTTTTGCCAGGCACAGTGGCATACACCTGTAATCCCAATGACTTGGGAGGTTGAGGCAGAAGGATGGCAAATTTGAGGCCAGAGGTAGCCTGCATAACTTACAGAGACCCTGAATCAAGGTATATCTGGCCACAGTGGCTCACGTGTGTAATTCCAGCAATTGAAGAGGCAGAAGCAGGAGGGTAGCAAGTTCAAGGCCAGAGGCAATCTGTGTAATTTAGCAAGACTTTATTTTAAAATAAAAGTAAAAAATGGGCTTGGAGTGCAGCCCAGTGTTAAAGCACTTGCAAAGTATGTGCAAGGCCCAGGGTTCAACTCCCAAGTAGTGCATAAAAAAAAGATTTAAAAAACTAGAAAAATAGGGCTGGGCTTGCAGTTCAGTGATAGAACACTTGCAAAGAATGCACAAGGCCCTGGACTCAGCCCCCAAGTTCTACAGACAAAAACAAAGTTTTAATGTAATACAATAAGAGAAATCAAACCACAGATGTTTTCACTATTTTTGTAACTCTTTCTACAAAGTAGAAAAGGCTCCCTTGCTGCAAGGATTCTTTATGGCTGGTCACTATCAATACCACCCAGAACAGTTGCCTAGTTACTGAAAATCCTGAAACACCTAAAACATGTGCATATTGACTCTATTCACTCCCAAGATATTATTCAATTTTTTTGTGACAGGCTCTAGCTATGGAGCCTTACCACTGTGGCATCTGATCCCATCAGATCTCAAAAGGTAAGAAGGGCCTCATTAGTACTTAGATGGAAGACTGCCTGAGAACACCAGGTGCTGTAGGCTTGGGAGAAGGACCAGACAACCCACTCCCCTCAAACAATCAGCCACTGAAAACCCTGTGAATAGCACAGATGCACTAACAATAGTGTTTTGCCTATTGTACATAGGGTCACCATGAGTTGGGACACTGACTCAAAGGTACCTAACAACAACTAGCTATGTTGCCCAGGCTAGCCTCAGGCAATCCTTCTGAGTTGTTGTTAGATGCCATTGAGTTATACCTGATTCATAAGGACCCTCACAGTGTTTTCAATGGCTGATTGTTTCAGGCTTGCCTTGGGTGTGGACTGCCACACCCTTCTCCTATTTTTGCAGTGTTGGGAATCAAACCCAGGACCTCAGAGACCGCAGATCAGTGCTCTACCAACTGAGCTAAATCCCAGCCCTACACCTCTTGAGTAGCAGCACTTTAACTGATCTATAATAAGCAATGAAACTGAAAGAGAAATAGTGTTCCAACAAAGAAAAGCCCAGGACCAGATGGAGTCACTGCTGAATTCTATAAGACCTTTAAAGAAGAATACCAATGCTCCTCAAACTATTCCATAAATCAAAATGGAAGGAACACTACCAAACTCATTCTCTAAAGCCAGTATTACCCTGATACCAAAACCAGATAAGGACACAACAAAAATACAGATCAATTTCCCTGACAATTATAGAGGCAAAAATCCTTAATAAAATTCTTGAAAATCAACTTAAAAAACACATTAAAAAGATCATACACTATGATCAAGTTGGTTTCATTCCAGGGATGCAAGGATGGTTCAACATATGCACTAAATAAATGTAATCCAGTACATAAACAGATTCAGAGACAGAAATCACATGATCATCTCAATAGATACAGAAACAATCTTTGAAAAAGTTGAACATCCTTTCATAATAAAAGGCCAGAAGAAATTAGAAGTAGAAGGAACATACCTCAACATAATAAAGGCAACATATGAAAAACCTATGGCCAACATCATACTAAATGGGAAAAAACTGAAAGCATTGCCTCTAAAATCAGAAATGAGACAAGGGTATCCACACTTTCCATTCTTATTCAATATAGACTGAATTCTTAGCTGGAGCAATAAGGCAAAAGAAGAAATAAAAGAGATTCTAATGGGAAAGGAAGAAGTCAAATAGTCTCTTTTGAAGATGATATGACCCTACATTTAAAAGACTACCAGAAATCACTTTTCGCTGATAAATATTTTCAGCAAAGTAGCAGGATACAAAAATCAACATATGAAAATCAGCAGTTTTTCTGTGTACCAATAATTAATGGGCTGAGAAAGAAATCAGGAAAACAATTCCATTCACAATAGCTTCAAAAAGAATAAAATACCCAGGAATAAACCTAACTAAAGAGGCCAAAAACCTTTACAATAAATACTTTAAAATACTGAAGAAAGAAATTCAAGAAGACACAGAAGATGGAAAGACTTCCTATACTCATGGATCAAAGAATCAGTATCGTGAAAATTGCTATATTACCAAAAAAATATACAGATTCAATGCAATCCTCATCCAAATTCCAATAAATTTCTTCATAGAAATAGAAAAAAATACTAAAATTCATATGGAAGGACAAAAGACCTCAAATTGCCAAAGCAATACTTACCAGAAAGATCAATTTAGGGAGTATCACAATACCTGATTTTAATTATAGTACAGAGCCACTGTAACAAAAACATGATACTGGCACAAAACAGATATACAGACCAATGGATCAAAACAGAGGATCCAGGCCAGGTCTATATAATCCAGGTCCACTATAATCCTAGTGACTCAGGAGGTGGAGGTAGGAGGATTGCCAGTGCAAGGCCAGAGACAGCCTGCCTAACTCAGTGAGACACTGACTCAAAATAAAAAATTAAAAATACATGTGAAGCTATGGGTTCAACCCTCAAGTACCATAAAAAAATAAAAGAATAGAGGATCCAGAAATGCACCCATGCAGCCTCAGCCACCTGATGTTTGACAAAGGTGCCAAAAATATAGGTTGGAAAAGACAGCTTCTTCAAAAAATAGTGCTGGGAAAACTGGATATCCTCATGTAAAAGACTAAAACTACATCCTTCTCTTTCACCTTATATAAAACTCAATCCAAAATGGATCAAAGACCTTAATGTAAGACCTAAATCTTTGGAACTGGTAAAGGAAAACAGGAAAACACTTCAAGATATAGGAATTCACAAGGACATTCTAAAAAGGACCCAAATACCTCAGGAAACAACAGCAAGAATTAACAAATGGAATTGTATGAAATTGAAAAGCTTCTTCACGGCAAAGGAGACAACAGAGTGAAGAGACAATCGACATAATTAGAGAAAATCTTGCCACCTATACACCAGGCAGTGGATTAATATCTAAAATACATAAAGAACACAAAAAAATTAAATGCCCCAAAAGCAAATTATCCAATCAAAAAATGGGCAAATGAATTGAAACTGAGTTCTCAAAATAAGAAATACAAATGGCCAACAATCATATGAAAAAATGTGCAACATCCTTAGCCGTCAGGGAAATGCAAATCAAAATTATGAGATACCACCTCGCTCCAGTCAGAATAGCTATTAACAACAAAACAAACAACAACAGAGCTGGGTGCGGTGGTGCATGCTTGTAATCCCAGCAGCTCTGGTGGCAGAGGCAGGAGGATCCCAAGTTCGAGACCAGAGGCAGTCTGTGTAACTTAGTGAGACCCTGCCGCGAAAAGTGAAAAAATGGGCTGGGGGTGCAGCTCAGTGGTCCAGCACTTGCAAAGCATGCAAGCATGAGGCCCTGAGTTCAACCCCCAATACTGAAAAAACAAAACAAAACAAAACTCAAACAACATATGCTGTTGAGGATGTGGGGAGAAACTAACCCTTATAAACTGCTGATAGGAATGTAAGTGTAGCCTAAAAATAGAACTACCATATGACCCAACTACACTATTCCTAGGTATATATTTGAAAGAATACAAGTCAGCATACCACAAAGATACCTGTTCATCCATGTTTATTGCAGGACTATTCACAACAGGCAAGATACGGAATCAACCTCTAAGTGTCCATGAACAGATGAATGGATAAAAAATGTGGTATATAAATACCATGGAATCTTATTCAGCCATAAAGAAGGATGAAATTATGGTGTTGGTAAGAAAATGGATGGAACTAAAGTTCATCATTTTAAGTGAAATAAGCCAGACCCAGAAAGACAAACATTGTATGTTTTCCCTAATATGTGGATGCTAGACTTCAATATATTAAATACTTTATCTGTCAATAAGGTAGAAAGGGGACTATGTAGAAGAGAAGGGACTAAAGAGAGGAGGAAGGTGGCAATAAGAAAGGCTAATGGAGGAAAGGAAAAGAAATACCACGCTTTCCTCTCAAAGACAGAATCTGAATCAGTAGTGGTGGTGGGGGTCATGAGAAGGTAATGGGGGAAATGAACAGGAGCAATGTACAATTATATGCATGTGTGGAAATATCACAATGAAAACCCATTAAGTTACACACTAACTAAAAAGAAAATATCAATAGCTGGGAGCAGTGACACAGACCTGTAATTCCACCAAGTGGAGAGGTGGAGGCAAGAGGATTGCAAGTTCGAGGCCAGAGGCAGCCTGTATAATTTAGCAAGACCCTGTCTCAAGATAAAAAGTGAAAAAAGGGGCTAGGGACATAGCCCAGTGTTAGGGCCCTTGCAATGTGCAAGGCTCTGGGTTCAACTCCTCGGTACCATAAAAAAATTACTAATATATTTTTTAAATTGGTTTAAATAAATATACATTATAAATATCTCATATATGTAATGCTGCATGATTATCTAGCATCTGCATGCGTAACTATTCCAGAGTTTTGAATTATGGACTGTGATATATCAAAAACCATACATAAATAGGTCAAATGTAGTTCTAAATGTATTTGGTTTTCAAAATGCAATTATAACTGCATGTAATTTCTTGATATACCCATTTTATGCAAAAGAAAAGATTGTTGAATACAAATGTAAGATTTTTGCTTATTTGTGGCACTGTCAAAGTAAAATTCAGGGGATATTTTAAGACCACTTCGGATTAATAGAAGTGCTTGGTTTTATGTGCAAAGAACAAACCCCCCACCAAACCTACTTCAGTGTAAAAGAATGCCTTTCCTTATTGTTGTCTTACACATAAGAAGGTCTAAATTCTGTTTCTTGCTTCTTTCTTTGCAGTGTGATGGGGGTGGACTCTGGGCAGTTGCACATGCTAGACAATTACTCTACCACTGAGCCACACCTGAAGTTCCCCTGGTACTTCTTTACTAGTGTTGGTGAACCCCTTTTCTCAGTCCCTCTATCTTTCAGTTAAGAAAACTGATATCTCCAGAAATTTTACTACAAAGAATAGGGGGAAATTGTTGCCTATTCTCAGAAATGCAGCTACAGACTACCAAGCTTTTTAAAATGGTAATTTTTAAAAATTCCCTACTAGTTTGCCATTACTTTTATTTATTTTTTTTGCGCCATACTGGGGGATTGAACCCAGGGCCTCATGCAAGCTTTGCACGTGCTCTACCACAGAGATGCACCCCCAGCTTATTTTTTACTTTTTATTTGAGACAGGGTCTGGCTAAATTATGCAGGCTGCCTCCAGCCTCGAACTTGTCAACCTCCTTCCTCCACTTCTGGAGTCCCTGGGATTATAGGGGCGAACCACCTAGCCCAGCTGTCACTACCATTTTCAAAGTAATCGCTTATTTACAAATTGCAAATTACCTTTCTGAAGAATTGCTGTTAAATGTTCACCTAGCAGTTGTTTTTCTACAGTTGCAATTAATGACTTCCTACAAAGGAAAAAAATAGAATTATTGACATTTGATTTTCATGGAAATTTAAAGCCTCCTTTGGGGGAAAAAATCAAACAGCTAATATGTTAATTTTTATGTTGCTATCCCACGTATCAATTGAAGAGTGCTCAAAATTACTCTATTTTATGCCTAGAAGAAAAGAGTATACATTTCAGAATGTGATTTACATCATGAAATAAATAGCTCTACGATCTTGGTGTGGCTGGCTTTTTCCATGTTTCTCTGCTTTAATTAGCAAGGTAAAGAAGTTATCTAGAGCCAGGTGTGGTAGCCCATGCCTGTAATCCCAGCACTTAGGAGACTGAGGCAGGAGGATCAATATGAGTTTGAGACCAGCCTGGTCTATATAACAAGTTTCAAGACAGCCTGGGCTATACAGCAAGACCCCGTCCCAAAAAAAAAAAAAAAAAAAAAAAAAAAAAAAAAAAAAAAAAAAAAGACAAGAAAAGAAAAAAGAAAAAAAGGAGTTATTTATACTGCTTACAGGAAACCCTTGGTTGGTAATATTTACAAAAACAGAAACAATTTCTCCTATGAACACCAACTCACTGAATTTTAATCAGCCTAAATATTTTAACAACAAACATTTTAAAGGTCACATCAGCCCAATCCTTTTTTAAAATTATATCCTAAACATACACAACTAATAATCAAATCACTGATTCGATCTAATTAATTAGGGAAAATAATAACTTTAAGTTTCCATTGTGAAAACAACTGTTAAAGTCTAAATCATACCTGAAAATTGTTACTAACATGTTTGAGATGCCTAAAGTGCCTCAAGTGGTTTAACAACAGTTTAAGACTATTACGCTGAACATATAATACTTACTGGGTGGTCTGATCTAAGTAAGTAATAAGTCTGTCTGCTTCTTCTTCTAGACGTTTGTTAACATGATGAAGATACTCAGGAACCTACAAAGATAGTTTTTTATATTATTGTTTTCCTCCCCTTAAATCATTCAGAAAATGTCAAGTCCAAAAGATCCTGGGAGCAGCCCTGTCAAATGTGACAGGGTTGAATCATATGTAAAATTATAGGTAGAGTTTATGATCCAGAATTCTGGCCTTTAAGAAGAGAGAAAAGAAAGGAGCACCTAAGTGAGAGAAGAGCATCATAATGTTGAGAAGATAAATACAAAGGGAAGTTTAGGTTCTACAAAGTAAGCTCTATTGTAAGAGACAGTGGATTTATTAATTATGATTAAATACCTCTCTTTCTTGCATTAACTTTTGACCTTCAGCAGCATAGAGCCGGTTAGTTTCTTCCAAAAATCGTTGTTCAAAAGAATCTTGATAAATCTGGGAGAAAGGAACAAAATGAAGGAGTTGGTTCATTCAATAAATATTTATTGAATGTCTTCTATTTGAACAGAACCATGAATGTGGATTTTTGTTTTATTTTATTTTTTGAGACAGGATCTTCTTACATAGCTCAGGCTGGTGTGGAACTTGCTCTATACCACAGGCTGTCCTTGTAATCATGATCTTCCTGCCTCAGCCTCCCAAGTGCTGGGATTACAGGCATGCCTCAAGACTCCTGGCTTGAATGTGGAATTTAAACATCAAAAGAGGATAGTGAAGCCAGACACGGTGGCGCATGCCTGTAATCCCAGCGTCTCGGGAGGCCGAGGCAGGAGGATCGCAAATTCGAGACCAGAGACAGTCTGTGTAATTTAGTGAGACCCTGTCTCAAAAAGAAAAAAATGGGCTGGGGGCGCAGCTCAGTGGTCCAGCACTTGCAGAGTAAGCAAGGGTGAGGCCCTGGGTCCAACCCTCAGTACCACCCCCCACCCCAAAAAAAGAGGATAGTGAAGTAACTTACTTGCAAATCAGAGAGCATGCTTAAAAGACTCCGGAGTAAACTTCTATCAATTGCTTCACCATTCCTTTCCCTCTCAATCAAGAGAAGTATGCCATCAATTGTCTTATTCTGGACTTTTTGATCACTTATAATATGAGCCCTAAATAATTCCAGTCCCATGTCCCTAAAGTAAAAAAAGGTAACATCTAAATTAATTGACAATACCACTTCTGAATAGGCTTAACTTCTTACCACATGTTAGTTAGGGCCCCAGGCTTTGAAACAACAATTGTAAAAGGATAAAAACCACATTTAATTTTGAATAACACTATTAGATTAAAGCATATAGGAAACTCATTTTGTCTTTAATGAAAACTGAGGCTACATTCCTGTCTTCTTCCATAACTAAGTTTTGTTGTATTATTTCCTCTGTTGGATTTCTTTCTTGGTCAAATCAAGAGATGAAATTAGTTCAAAGACATAAAATAATTTTCATTGTACTGGCGCTAAAATCTCATTTGATCATTTACTAACTGGCTTCAGTACTCCAAATTAAGGGAACTCTGAACATCACTGCAGGTATACAATAGGCACATGGTGGGGAAAGAGTTCATTATGTTACCCATTTGTGTGTATACATGGATTTTTCCATATTATTATTACAAGAAAATAGGTGAACTCTTGATGACCCGTAGCAAAATGGTTCATTCAAAGATATTCTAGAGAACACTGTAATCTCCTTTCCTAGCAAAAAACTCCTGCATACACTAATATATGCTCAGGGAAAGTTATCTTCAATATTAACACAGGCAACAATATTCATAGTACAGCTTGCTCTTTCTCATTCCTGTAATTGAGATTATGCTTTATAACAGATATTTTCATAACAATTTTCTGGCATCCTTACCAAATGGACGGTAGCATTGAATTCTGAAGAACGTAAGTTCTATCCAGAAACAAAAAAATGCTCCTGATCATTATCTGTTGAATAAAAAACCAATTTTTATATTTTGTGAAACTGAAGTACTTGCTCTCAATAAAATAAGAAAGCCAAAAGGTTTAACACTAGACTACTAGAATCCAACATGCAAATAGACACATCTACTTGAAAATATGGTCATACCCATTCATTACAGTATTATACTATCTTAGAAATCCTTATGGTGGTTCCTAGAAAACAGACTCGTAAAATGGTCCCTGACTCTTTTGTTATTTGAGAAGTAACTGAAAATAAAAATGGAATCAAGGGGATACTCATGCAATTCTTCCTTAGCAACAGTGCTAGGGAAAAAGTTGCCTTAAATCGTGCCTGTGGCATTTGGGGGGCAGGAAATAGGAGTTTTAGATTTCAATTTGCAGCAGGACATGGTGGCACACTCCTATAATTGCAGCACTTTTGAGGCTGAGGCAGGAGGATTGTGAGCTCAAGGCCGACTTGAGCTACACAGTGAGAATCCGTCTCAAAAAAAAAAAAAAATCTCAGTTTTCACAATATAAGGAATAAACTAATACCAGACTAGGGAGAAGGGTAAAGGTTGTGATCTGAATGAACTAAAATGCCAGTAGATAGGCTACAGCCATCAAGATTGACAGGCAAAATGCAACTTTTTATGAGAAATCATTTTTGGTTAATAATTCTACATAAAATTTAAATGACTCTGAAATGCTGCTTTACTTATAATTTGCAGTTTTAAAATAAAACTCAACCATAATTAGTTTCTAACTCAAAAAGGCGCAGTTATTAAGGCAGTCTCCCTATTAAAAGTTTTATTTTTATCAGTGCAAATTAACTGTACAAATAGGTTTCATAATAATGACATTTTCATATGTTAAAACTAACCTTCTTGTACTTATTTTAAGAAACTAGAATGTTTAGTCTGAAATATAATGCTGTTTTCAGCTTACCATTTGCCTACAATGGTTTTGCCAGCATCTATCGATCTTCTTTAGAAAAAGTACACTATCCAATGAATCCATGAGATACATGTTAAGGATATTTTAAAGTGTTTACTACAAGTATTATATGCAATATAAGAGCATATTTGTCTTAAATATAGAATATCCTATATACTAAATGGAACTAAGTAGTAATTATGGAACAAAACGGTATTTCTCAAGCTGCAGAAAATTTTTAGATGCCATTAAGACACTTTCAAAAATAAATCTTAACCTAGCCATGGTGACACATACCTGTAATCCCAGCTACTTGGGAGGCTGAGATAGGAGGATTGCAAGTTTGAGGTCTGCCTAGGATATACACCAAGTTCAAGCCCAGCTTGGGCAACTTAGCGACACTGTCTCAAAATAAAAAATTTAAAAAGGGGTGGGGATGTAGCTCAGTGGTAGTGAGCTTGTCTAGTGTATATAAGACCCTGGGTTCAATCCCCAGTACTGAAAAAAAAGGCTTACACATAACCAAGCATCTAATTTTCAGTTTATGATTGCCCTTTGAAGATTATCTTTCCTCAAATGGTAACATTTGCTAGGACAAAAGGGTTAATATGTCAGGGTATTTTACTGTGATGAATACTACATGTAGATTTGGACTCTAATTAAAGTGGAACAGTCAAAAACTTGCTTCTTCCTCTAGAAACAAAGGACAAAAATAACACATCTATAAAACCCAAGTATTACACTTCAAGCTAGTTTAAACAGTGAAGGATAGGAAGAGAGAAGACAAAAATATAAGGTGTTTTGTTTTTAAAAGGATATTCTCTGAACTGATGAATCTGTGCTTTGATGTGATCTTCACAAATCTGCCTCAGCTGTTTATACAAATTTGCAGAAATCTTGTAAGAACAGAGATTCTCTACAGCCTGCAAGATTAAACACATAATTTCGTAGGGAGAGGATGGTAGAGTGTTTCTCAATTACATACGTGAAATTCCTATTATTTTGATATTTCTGCCACAAACACTTATTAAAAGGAGTTACTGATCTTTTTAAGACAAAGTATCCCAGCTACTCAGGAGACTGAAGGAGGAGAATCACAAGTTTGAGGCCAGCCTAGGCTATATAGTGAGGATCTATCTTAAAACAATAACAACAACAACAAAAAAAACAGACAAATTACATCAATGTGAGTGGTGAACTTGTTCATAACCAATGGACTGTAACCAAAAACCAAAGTTAATATATTTGTTATGGCTGTACAGCTTACGGATGGAGAGAATTAAGTTCTAACCCATGAGGACAACCAATTTGTAACAACTGCTACATATAAAAGCTGACTTGTTCTTCAAAGTGTTAATCATTTTCACAAACAGAACTCCATTCAATCTAATTAATTTATTTATTTGCAGTACTTAAAGAGGTTGAACCCAGGGCCTTGCACATAATGTGGAAGTACTCTACCACTGGGCTATACCCTCAGCTCATTTTGCATTTTTTGAGTCAAGGTCTTGGTAAGTTATGTAGGTCACCTCTGGCCTTGAACTTGTCATCCTCCTGGCTCTGCCTCCCAAGTGACTGGGATTACAGGTGTGTACCATGGCACCCAGCAGAATTCCATTTTAAATTTTAAAAACAATTTCACAATTATTCATACATCAAATGGATCAGACACTATTTGCTGGCAATCCACTCCCAAGGCAATCCCGAAGCACTCAGCCATTGAAAACCCTATGAGGGTCACTATGAGTCGGATACCGACTCGACGGCACACAACAACAACAAAGGTGCAACAAGTAGAGCCCGACTCATAGTGACCCTATGTATAACAGAACAAAACACTCCCTGACACTGTGTCATGCCTGGTGCTATGTCAGTGCTTCTTTTCTATTCATAAGGTTTTCAATGGCTGATAGTTTCTGGATTGCTTTGGGAGTGGGCTGCCAGGTCCTCTCATTTTTGCGGTGCTGAGGACTGAACTCAGAGAAAGCCTCAGAAAGTGCAAACCAGCACTCTACCAACTGAGCTAAACCCCCGCCCATAGACACTACTATAATAAAAAATTTTTTTGCAGTACTTGGGTGTTGAATCCAGGTCCTAGCACATACTTTGTAAATGCTTTACCACTGAGCTGCACCCCCTGCTCCTTTCGTTAAATTTTTTATCTTGAGATAGGGTCTCTGTAAGTTGCACAGGGTACTTCTGGCCTCAAACTTGTGATTTCCTGCCTCTGCCTCCTTAGTTGCCAGGATTACAGACATTCACTACCATGTGTAGCTAATGAGTATGATATAATTAAACATCAAGCCAGGGATGGTAGTGCACACCTGTAATTCCAGCACTTGGGAGGCAGAGGCAGGAGGATTGCTGCAAGTTTGAGGTCAGCCTGGTCTATGTAGCAAGTTCTAGGGTGGCCTGGGCTACACAGCAAGACTCTATCTCAGAAAACCAAATAAACAGAAGCCGGGTGCGGTGGCACACACCTGTAATCCCAGCGACTTGGGAGGCAGAGGCAGGAGGATCGCAAGCTCAAGAACAGAAGCAGTCTGCGTAATTTAGCGAGACCCTGTCTCAAAAAGTAAAAAAAAATGGGCTGGGGGGTGCAGCTCAGTGGTACAGCACTTGCAAAGCATGCAAGTACGAGGCCCTGGGTTCAACCCCAGTACAAAAAACCAAAAAACAAAAAACAAACAAACAAAAAAAACCTAGAAAACCAAAACAAATAAATACTAAGAAAATTTCACCAACATATCAGGTTAAGAATAGTTAAGCCAGGTGCCTTGGTGCACACTTGCAATCCCAGCTACTCAGAAGGCTGAGGGAGGAGGATCACAAGTTTGAGACCAGAGCCAGCCTGCAGAATTTAGTGAGACCATCTTAAAATTAAAAATACAAAGGGGATTGGGGGTGCACCTCAGTGGTGGAGTGCTTGTCTGGTGTGTGTGAGGACCTGGGTTTAACTCTCAGTACTGAAAAAGCAACAGTTTGTAAATATAGAAGTTTTAAAATTTGCACAAATGAATAAACATAAAAGAAAACATTACATATTTATTCTAATTTTACATTTATATTCTAATTTACATTACATTTTATTCTAATAGTTGAATTGGTCTTCTATTATATTCAAATCCCAAAAGGACAAGTTCAGATTTCATGAGATTCTTGTTATATGTACCAAAAGACTTTCAAACTTAAAACAACAGGCATGTTAAAACTGGTGAAATCTGATATAATCTACAATTCCAACTGGTGATGGCTTAAGTATAACCTAAAGATTAATTTCTCACCACAAGACAACAAACATGTTACTAAAACAGACTCAGCGTAAGGGAGCACACACTCAAGTTCTATAGGTTGAAATGGAATTTTATAAATATGCGCTAGGAAGTCATATTCTCACTAGGCAAGTCCAGTAAATTAGCAAATGAAGTGAAAGCGCTTTAGCTTATTGCATTGGTTGGGGAAGTCACTATACCTCACCAGCAAGCCAATTAGATCCAGCAGCTATGAAAGAATAGGAAAGCTGTCTCCCCTTAGAAAGACTCAATTATACGCCACATACCTATGGTTAGAGCACAAATGCCTATGAGTACATTTATGTCCATTTCATTTGCCTCTCTGTTCACATTGGTCTTCTATGGACTACCTTTCATACTCCCTTCATTATATCTCCGTGTTTTTGTTTTTGGGTTTTTGTTTTTTTGCAGTACTTGGGGGTCAAACTCAGGGCCCCTCATATACTTTGCAAGTGCTCTACCAGTGGGCAGCACCCCCAGGTCATTTTTTTTTGAGTCAAGATCTAAGTTAAGTTATGCAGACTGCCTCTGGCCTTGAACTCACAATTCTCCTTCCACCTTCCAACTCACTGGGATGACAGGCATGCACCAATGCACCTGGTTCTCATGGTCCTTTCAAAGGGCTGACTCATGTTCTCAGCATTTTTCTGCTTAGATTCTATCATAGGACTTCCACTTTTCTAACTTCTAGTGCTTCTCTAAATCCTATTTATTCTATTTCCTGCTGCTGTATTTTCCTCTCATAAAACAGTTCTTGACATATCTATCTTCTGACACTACATACCATATATTTCCTTATTACTCAACTAGGTCCCATTCCTTCCAGTAAGTTAACTGCCTCAGGTGCCAGGGATTCATACAGCAGCACTCCCACCCATCATACTTCATACTGCACTGACTGATCACTAAATCTATACAATGTATCCTATTTATGTGTATATCCTGTCTCCTTGACTCTCCTTAATGATAGCGATCACATGATCATGTATCCATAAATTCTTCAATACTTTTTTAAGTTTTGAACCAAGTATGTAGTAAGTATCAAAGAAACTTATGAACCTACAATTATCAGTGTATCCTACACAGAGAAGGGACTTATAGTGGGACTTATAGTGTGAGAAATAGCCAGAAAACATGTACTTACAAGAGTAATTAAGAGTATGAGATGAGGCCCCCTAACCCAACCCTTAGGAGAGGGTAAATTAGGAAAACTTTCCTGAGTAAAGAAGCAGAGTCCGAAAAACCCAGAGAGAAATGGATACAAAGCTATTGAGAATAATGAGAAATAGAGACTTAAGAAGGTCTTTATATGTATATAGCCTCATCTGTGTTTAGTTGGAAAATGGTATAGGAAGTCTAAGGTGGTGTGGGGTTATGGTTCGGTAGTAAACCACTTGCCTAGTATACATGAGGCCCTGGGTTAGATTCTCAGCACTACAAAAAGCAAGAAAGAAAAGTTTGAGCCAAGAAAGGCAGGAAAACCTAAGGTGAGTTTTGAAGGTCACGTATGAAGGAAGCACTCTGCTGCTCTAATTCAGCTTCAACTTCTACTTAAAATACATACTAGATCTAATAATTTTCCTTCCCCAACAGCTTTCTATCAGGTAGTCTCATGTACTATTACGGAGAAATCTCATAATAGCTATACTATACTCAAAAGGCAAAGGACAGAAATGTGTGGTTCGTCATTAACATTTGTGTGAAAAAGGAAAAACGGAACATAAACATACACAATTGTTTTTATATACATGGAAAGATATTCAAAAAACTAAAGCTGGAGTGGTGGTGCAAGCCAGTAGTGGCAGCTATTCAGAAGGCTGCATCCTTTGCGTCTCCCCCCCACCAAAAATAACCCCTAAAAATGTCTACCAAGAGGGGAAATAGCTGGGAGGGTTGGAGTATGAGGTGGAAGTAAGACTTCTTACTACATGCTGGAAAATACTTTTCAGGCTTTGAACCAGATCAATGTATTAAGTATTCAAAAAACTTAAAATACTTGCCTCCCCCAATAAAACCCTTTTTCTCTTCCCCACTACCACACTTCTTAGCATGGCGTTCAAGACCCAGTCTTACCATTTGAGTCGTATGTCTAATTATAACCTTCCACATACACTGTGATGTAAGGACTCTGCCTTCTTTACAGCAAGGTTTGAGTAATCACATGTGCCTAGTACAGTGGCTTCTAAAACTTGCTAACCCCAAGCCACAGTAAGAAACACATGTGTTTCTTTATGTCACAATCCACTGCACATAAATGTATATAACTGAAAAAAAAAAACTGTCATGAAACTACCCACCATTACAATGTATGATTCACTCAATATTTTGTGTCATATTTCTTTTTTAAAAAGGTGAACAAGGGGCTACTACATAGCTCAGTAGTAGAGTGCTTGCCTAGCATGCACATGGACCTGGGTTTGATTCCCACCATGACACACACATACAAATGCTGACCTTAAAGTAATTTCATGAACCTAGTTGAACCTAAGCACCTCAGGGGGTACGGACTAAATGATTTCTAGAGTCCCAAGGTGTCTACCCAGCTTTATACACAGTAATCAGTCACTAATGCAACAAGGAATGAGTGTGTACCAAGCATTGCATCCTGTAAGGTGACAGGATAGAAACAGAAATAAGAAAGTGTTAGATCACTACTTAAGAGTTTGAGATAGGCTGGGCATGGTGGTGCATGCATATTATCCCAGCCCTTGGGAGGCTGAGGCAGGAGGATCTACAGTTCCAGGCATGCCTGGGATACATAGTGGGATGTTTGAGATAAGCTCTATTTTTTATCTAAAATCTTTAGAATTTAAACTTAGGAATATGTTAATTATTTTATTGTGCAGTGAATAACATTTTGCAAATCTGGTGTAGTATAATTGTCTCAACAGCACCTATTTGTACCAAACAGATTCTACATAATTTTACAAGTCCTTTAAATGAAAGTATATTTTAACTTAAACTCCCAATCATTAGTGATGAGTATGGGTTCTTAAAATCTTTGAAAGTAGTCACGTACAAAATACAAATATTCTCGCAAGATGTTTTTTTTCAGTACTGGAGGACTGAACCCAGGGGTGTTCCACCACTGAGCTGTACTCCCAAGCCTCTCCTTTATTTTTTTATTCTGAGATAGGGTCTCGCTAAGTTACACTGGATACCTCTGGTTTCAAACTCATGACCCTCCTGCCTTAGCCTCCTCAGTTGCTGAGATTACAGGCATGTGCCAAAGCACCTGGCTCATTCTAGCAAGATTTTAACATTAATTCCTCAAATCCCGACCACTCTCCTCCAAAATCCATACAACCCCATTTAAAACTTGTCTGAAAGAAAAACACACTCCAAAGAAAATATAAACATGGGGCTAGGGATGTAGCTCAGTGGTAGAACACTTAACAGAAAATATACACAGGCAGCAAATGAAATGCAAATGTTCAGCAAATGTTTACTTAACAAAGAGAAGAAAGATATGGAATTCCCACCAGGATGCTGAACTCTAGTCATAGGCCTAACCATTGATTGCTTAAATAACCAGATTTTACAATGGAAAATAACCTATACCGCTCTGCAGTATCTGAGGTCCCAGGTTGATTCCCAGCACCACAAAAGTAGGAGAAGGACGTGGCAGTCCACTCCCGAGGTAATCCCCAAACAATCAGCCATTGAAAACCCTATGAGGGTTGCTATGAGTCGGACATGACAGCACCTAACAACAACAATAACAACTTATACTGAGACAGATGTATAAATTGCCTCCAGTCTTATAGTCATCTAATATATAAATGAATCGTTAGTAAAAAAGGTCCATTATTTAAGATTCATTTCACAACAAGCTAACCAAAATTCCTGGTATTAATGACAGATCAACTTATTTTCATCAGAACTCAAGTATGGACTAGGCTTTTCTTCTAAGATAACAGCTAGACATTTATACAAAGAATATTAAACTCTTGAGTATGAACTTCCAGCAACTCCAAAAAAGATAGCTGATTTAAAAATACTACTCAGCTACTCATACGAAGGCCAAGAACGTAACGAAAGTAATCCCATAATTTAAAATGTTACTTGGTGCTGGGAGCAGTGGTGCACGCCTGTAATCCCAGCAAGGGAGGCTGAGACAGGAGGAGCACAAGTTCAAGGCCAGAGGCAGCTCCTACAATTTAGAAAGACTTTGTCTCAAAATAAAAAGGGGGGAGGGGCAGGACATGTAGCTCAGTGGTCAAGCACTTGCCTAGCATGCTCTAGGCCCTGGGTTCAAACTCTAATACTACAAAAAAAAAAAAACTTGGTTAAAAACCACCAAAACCAAGATTCCAACTGCAAGATGCCACATATGAAAACTAAACATATCATTCAAAAGGACAAAGGAACATTGTTTCTAAAGAGTTCCTATTTTTTTTTTTTTCAATTTCACTAGTAGTATCTGCTAAAGCTTATTTGGGGTGTAATTTACTTACCAGGCAGCTGTTCTGGCCTAGTATGGATTTAGAACTTAAAAACATGTGGCTTTAGAGATCTAAAAATAAAACGTAATTTTAAAATAAAGATTTCTGGCCGACTCTCCTTTTCTAGCAGCCTGCTTTGTGGTCTTTCTCAGAGAGTAATTTTTCCTGTTTCTCTTAATAAATCCATTCTTTTGTTCTACTTTAATCACATTTCTTTTTTAAAGACTCAAATACTTACCACTGATGATAACCAATATGTGGCAGATAGTACACTAAGTACTTCTTTGCAATATTTTATTTACAGCTAAACAACCTGGTGATCCGGGTAGTGATAGTCTCTCCACTTTGCAAATGAGGAAATGGCTTAGAGAATAACTCACCCAAAGTTTTAGGATAAGCAGCAGATCTCTAATCTAAGGCAAACCTAAAATCCTAGCTCTTGCGAGGTGGAGGTAGGAGGACCTTGAAGTTCAAGGCCAGCCGGGGCTATACAGGGAGACCCTATCTCAAGAAAATTACAAAATCTCTAACCTAAGGCAGGCAGTGTAATCAACTCAAGTTAATCCATTTAACCACAGCCCTATTTGTACTCAATCAAGAAAAGTCAAACAAACAAAAAACTCAAACTAAAACATGAACTACTGCATCACTCTCATATGATTGCAAAGTTGCTTGGGAATGATAATTTTAAAGCTCAGGTACAATTCCCATTTAAAATTACTTTAGGGCTGGGGATGTAGCACAGTGGCAGAGCACTTGCTTAGTGCCAGGTATAAGGACCTGGATTCATTCCATAACACTGCAAAAAAAAAAAAAAAGACTAAAATTACAGCCAGGCATGTTGGCACATGCCTGTAACTCTAGAGACTCAGGAGTCTGAGACATAAGGATCAAGACTTCAAGGCTAGAGGAAGCATGTACAATTAACTTAGTGAGACCCTGTTTCAAAATTTTAAAACAGTGGGTGCAGAGTGCAGGTGAGTGATATATCACTTGCCACACACGTGCGAGGTCCTGGGTTCAAACAGTACTGCAAAGACTAAAATTACTTTTTAAAAAGATGGTATTTGCTTATTGCCAATGTACTAAGAACAGCATGTTCTTTTCTAGAAATTAAAACTTTTAGGCAATACATGCAACCCACACTAGGGACTTCCATACTTATGCTCTAAACCAAAATCATCTTTCATGTAGAAAAATGTTATGGATAGATATATGCCAATACCCCCACATGCCCATGAGGGCTCACATGTTGCTGCAATGCTGAAAGCTATGTCACTGGTATTTCAGATACCAGCAGGGCCAACCACGGACAGGTTTCAGCTGAGCTTCCAGACGAGGTTGGACTAGAGAGAAGGACCAGGCAGCCTACTCCCTAAACAATTAGTTATTGAAAACCCTATGAATAACAGAGCAGCACAGTCAAATATAGTGCTGGAGAATGAGCCCCCAGGCTGGAAACCATTAAAAAAAACGACTTGGGAAGAGTTGCCTCCTAAAAGTAGAGTCTACTTCAATGACTGGTATGGAATAAAGCCTCTGGGACCTCCATCTGCTCATGTGGCAAGACTCAAAATGAGAAGAAACATAGTGGCTGCAACATTGGGTTCAAACAAAAAGACCATGTGCATGGCACAATGTCCGGCAGGGTTTCATTTTGTTGTACATAGAGTAATTAGGAGTCAGATCCAACTTGATAGCCTCCAACAACATATGCCAATGAGTGTTTACTTCAGAGTAAGGGGGAAGGGGGTTGGAAAAATTTTCTTTTATGTAACTACATATTTCTATATTGTTCCATTTTAGGAGAGTACTTAATTTCAATGAATAAAAATCAAACAAGCATCTGCATTATGAAATACTTTTACCTCCTTTATCTTCCTTTTTGAACTTGAGTATCTCAAAATAATTTTTCTGAGAAAAATCCAAAGGAGCATTTATAAAATTAAAGTCAAAACAATGAAATATCTAAAAGCAAATGCTTTTGAATTTATTACAGCAGTAGCAGTAAGGTACCATGAAAAATGCAAACAATGAAAAGTTGTAACAACTTTGACTTCAGGCTAAAGAAATGCAAGTGAAAAGCAGCAGATAAAACTGCATATAAGAAAGCAAAAAAAAAAAAACAAGCTATAAGCTCTTTAAACAAAAGGATTTAATAGAATCAATATATCATGGAAAATATTTTCAAACACAAAGTTCAGGAAAAATATTCAAGGTGAATAGGGTTTATTAACTATAATCAACATTCATTATAAATATGAAATATAT
>VMDO01003177.1:35508-66244 GCA_007922755.1 Pedetes capensis
CCTGGATGGGAGACCGCCTGGGAACACCAGAAGCTGTAGGCTTGGGAGAAGGACCTGGCAACCCCCTCCCAAAAATCAATCTGCCATTGAAAACCCTATGCACAGCAGAGAAGCACTGACAATAGTGTTTCCCCTGTTGTACAGAGGGTCGCTATGAGTCGGATACTGACTCGACGGCACCTAACAACAACAACAACAACATGAAATATATAAAGTAATACAGTATTGAAATTACATGTACTATACACTAGTATATCCAAATAAATACCACAGACATACACAAATGAAAACATGCATTGCTTTATCTTATAAGTTTCTTCCTAAAGTAAAATAATTTAATAGCTTTAAACATTCCAATTCCAATGCCTGCAGCCATACCACTGTGGCATCCGATCCTGTCAGATCTTGGAAGCTAAGCAGGGTCGGGCCTGGTTGGTATTTGGATAGGAGACCACCTGGGAACACCAGCTGCTGTAGGCTTGGGAGAAGGACCGAGCAACCCACTCCCAGAAATCAATCTGCCATTGAAAACCCTATAAATAGCAGAGAAGCACAACAACAGTGTTTCGTCTGTTGTACACAGGGTTGCTATGAGTCAGACACAAACTCGACAGAACATGAAAACAACACTGCAATACAGTGTTATTTAATGTGCTATGATATTATTAGTGAGGCAGCATGGTAGTAAAAATGTACTAGACTAAGAAGTGAGCATCTCAGTTTGAGTTCCCCTATTCTGCCAATGGCCTGCAGCTGTACAATCATGGTGTCTGATCCTGTCAGATCTAAGAAACTAATCAGGGTCAGACCTGGTTAGTATTTGGACGGGAGACAGCATGGGAACACCAGATGCTATAGGCTTGGGAGAAGGACCTGGCAACCCACTCCGAACAAACAATCTGCCATTGAAAATCCTATGAATAGCAGAGAAGTAGTAACAATACTGTTTCGCTTGTTGTATGTAGGGTTGCTATGAGTCAGACACTGACTCAACAGCACCTAACAACAACAATAATTCTGCCAATGGGCCGGGCTTTAGTTGGTAGAGTGCTGCTCTACACTCTCTGAGGACCCAAGTTCAATCCCCAGCACCACAAAAATAGGAGAAGGACGTGACAATCTCAAAGAACAATCAACTGTTGAATTGAAAACCCTGAGGATAAGCCGGGCATGGTGGTGCACACCTGTAATCCCAGCGGCTTGGGAGGCGGAGGCAGGAGGATTGCAAGTTCGAGACCAGAGGCAGTCTGTGTAACTCAGCGAGACCCTATCTCAAAAAGTAAAAAAAAACGGGCTGAGGGTGCAGCTCAGTGGCCCAGTACTTGCAGAGCATGCAAGCGCGAGGCCCTGGGTTCACCCCCAGTACTGCAAAAAAAGAAAAAAAGAAAACCCTGAGGGTCACTATGAGTTGGACTCAACTAGATGGCATCTAAAAACAACAACAAATTCTGCCAATGTATTACTCTGGGCAGAGTATTTAATTTCTCTGAGACTGACTCCATATCAATAAAGTGAAGATAATAACTACTATCAACTTCAGAAAGAGTTTCAGTAAAGCTTAAAGGAGATGGATAACAAGATGAATCTGCTTTGCAGGCTGTTACTACACTAAGAAAAGACACTGGACCACATGATATCTCTTAAGGCCTTTCTCACTCTGATCTCACAATTCTACTTTTATTATACAACTCAGAAGTCACATATGCAGTATGTCCAAAGAGCAAAATCAAATGGATTTATCCTTAGATAACAGCTTTTTAGAACTACTCCAGCTGACAATTACATAGCATTATTAGTACTGTTCTAAGTGTTTTGCATTGTTTGACTCATTGAAATTTCCCAGCAACAGAAACTTGTGATCTCAATTAACATATTATAGGTGAAAAAGCTATACTGTGATCCTGTGGTTTATAAAAAAGCTTGACTACTGGTTAACATCATCTTATGTCTATATATCATAGTGCTTCACTAAGGTGTTTTCCACGTTTTCCTTTTTTTGTGTGTGGTACTAGAGGGATGGAACCCAGGACGTGGTGCATGCTAAGCAAGTGCTCTACCATTGAGCTGTACCCCCAGTTCCATTTTTATTTTGAAAACAGGATCTTGTTAAGTTGTGCAGGCTACCTCTGGCCTCAAACTTGAGATCCTCCTGCCTCAGCCTTTGAGGTGCTGGGAATACAGGCCTGTATGATAACGCCTGGCCACAAACACCTTATTTGTTTCTTTTTCTTTTTGTGGTCTTGGGGGCCTGAACCCAGGACCCTGAGCACACTCTGCAAATGCTCTACCACTGAACTATACCTCCAGCCCCACTTTTTTAATTAAATTTTTTCTGCAGTACTGGAGGAACCCAAGGTGCTCCACTACTGAGGTGCACCCCTGGCCCCCTTTTAAATTTAATTTTTTTTCTTTTGAGACATTATATCACTAAGTTACACAGGCTTCCTCTGGCCTTGAACTTGTGATCCTCCTGCTTCTGCCTTCCGAGTAACTGGAATTACAGGCATACACCACCGCGCCTGGCTTTTGACTCTTATAAGCAACCCTCAGAAGTACATAAGGCAGATATTCTTTTCCTCATTTTATAGAGGAAACTAAAGCTAACAGAAGTTTAGTACCTTGCCCAACATCATAAGAGTAACAACAGTCAAAATTAGGTCTCAAATCTATAACTCCTAATCCAGGGTTCATCCATTATCATACTACTTCTACAACTTAAATACTGAAAACTAATACTAAAATAGCTTGCAGCCATAGCCCTGTGGCATCCGATCCCGTCAGATCTCAGAAGCTAAGCAGGGTCGGGCCTGGTTAGTGCCTGGATGGGAGACCGCTTGGGAACGCCAGAAGCTGTAGGCTTGGGAGAAGGACCTGGCAACCCCCTCCCAAAAATCAATCTGCCATTGAAAACCCTATACACAGCAGAGAAGCACTGACAATAGTGTTTCCCCTGTTGTACAGAGGGTCGCTATGAGTTGGATACCGACTCAATGGCATCTAACAACAACAACAACAATACTAAAATAAATACTAAATAATACTGAAATAAATACTAAAAAATTCAACGAATATTATTTCTTACAAGGTACTCATCAATACAAAAACTCAAGCTACTGAACTCAGTAGCATTTTTAAACACCAAACTGCTGATGCTATAAGGGAAAATAACTTCTTGAATTGGTTGTTACGTGTCAAAAACATAGCAGGTCAATCTCTCTTAGCAGCAAGAAGTCTAACATCAGTTAACTGCTCTTGGCGTTATATTTAAGTTCAACACTTCAAGTAAAGACCGATTAGTTAAGCAAAAGACACAAATTTGAATCACCTCTGTCTTTTGGCTAAGACCAAGTGTAATACCTATTCTTATCAGAAACAGACTTGAACCTCAGAATAAGTTACTGGGTTACAACCTGCTGATCTTTTCTAAGCTAAGTGGTGTCTTGCAGACCAGGAGATAAAGAAAGATAAGAGCAAAAAAGGGCTAAAAACCTAATAAAGAGGCAGAATAAAGGATGTGAAGATCTACATGTCTTGAGACCTTTCCTATAGATCGGTAACAACTAAGCAAGAATTGTCATAATACAATGACCTGTCATGAGAAATCATCTTTGGGATCTATGCTATAGGATTTCATTAGAGGTAAAACCTCTATTAGCCTGCAGCCATAGCACTGTGGTGTCTGAACCCATCAGATCTTGGAAGCTAAGGAGGGTCAGGCCTGGTTAGTACTTGGATGGGAGACCACCTGGGAACACCAAGTGCTATACACTTGGGAGAAGGACTCAGCAACCCACTCCCAAAAATCACTCTGCCATTGAAAACCCTATGCATAGCAGAGAAGCACTGACAATAGTGATTTGTCGGTTGTAGGTAGGATCACTATGAGTCGGATACTGACTTGACAGTACCTAACAACAACAAAACCACTATTATACCAAAGTATACCTAACAAAACCTTTATCAGAAGGGTTCATAGTTTATGTGAGAATATGTGGTTTGGTTATAAAATGGAATGAGTCAATTAATAAATTATGAAGAGAATGGAATCAAAAGTCTACTTAAGGACCTTTTTTAGAAAGAAAAATCCAGCCGGGTGTAGTGGCTCATGCCTGTAATCCCAGCAACTCAGGAGGCAGAGGTAGGAGGATTGCAGGTTCAAGGCAAGAGGCAACCTGGACTGAGGCATGTAGCCCCATGATAGAGGACTTGCAAATTTTGTGCAAGGCCCTGGGTTCAACCCTGAAGTACTGCAAAAAAGAGATAAGAAAGAAAGAGGGAAAGATAGATAGATCAATTCATGTGCGTCTCACCAGTTTGTTAATCACATCTGGTTGTTACACACTAATACATACCTGGTAGAGTTCTTCTAAATTGTACTTAATTGAAGTACTATTCTGAATAGCTTCCACTGCTTCTTTCAGTTTCTGCCATGTTTCATCTGTGTAGTTTTCTGGTAACTTAGGCTTATCTAGATGACACGTAAAAGACTGGTATTATAATAATATGTAGGATATAATAACTGAAGATCTATAAAACAGTGTCAGTATTTTTAGGATAAATTGTGATCTTTGTAACTATTATGCTTAATATTAAGTAATCATTGTATTTAAGCACAGTATAAATAAAATAAAAATACCAGAATACTGTTTAAGTCATTTTGACTCACCTATTAAAACTGAAGGTGAGTTTTTTCTCCTATTGACTGTATTGCTTCAAAAAATAAAAATTCAAGAATGGCAAACGGAAAATAACAATCCTGATATTATACTTTCATATGTAAAACCTAAACTGGCGTGAAACTTGTACCTACAATTTAAAATACTGAGTGTCTATTATGTGCAAAGTTATTTTATAAACT
This sequence comes from Pedetes capensis, assembly GCA_007922755.1. Taxonomy (NCBI): domain Eukaryota; kingdom Metazoa; phylum Chordata; class Mammalia; order Rodentia; family Pedetidae; genus Pedetes; species Pedetes capensis. The sequence continues at coordinate 40,367 of VMDO01003177.1, forward strand.
TCTTAATCATGCCAACAATGAAATGCCGTGGGGTATTAATATTCCAATTTTACAATTGTGGAAACTGGGGCTGAAACTCGTTTGGTAAGCTTGCCCAAGGTCACCATAGCTAGTAAATGGGAAAGCCAGGATTCTAATCCATTTGTTTATGCAGCCACAGAAATGGAGAGAAATAACTCAGTTTTTAAACTACACTTATGAGCAGAATGATTTTTTTTTTTAAATTAAAACATCCAACTGACTGCTGAACCTATGCAGCATTTTCAGAATGGAAACATCTTAATCTAGGCTTCAAACTTCACAGGCCAGCAAGAAGTGAAAATTTTTCTTAAGCATCCAAATGTCGATAATGTGTTTTTACTTCATGAGGAAGAGAAAAATGAACAAAATCTCTAAAAATAAATTTACAAATGAAATAAGATCACAGCTCATTTCTTTAAAAATCCTTAGCTATTAAATCAATGTATTTTTAAGTAAAATAATAAACACACCAGTAAATTACAATGTATATTCTTAGAAAGTTCTACTATTAAATCAGAAGGAATGTAACATTCTTGAGAGTCTGGGGATGGGAAAAGGGTGATATTAGAAAAAAGTTAAAAATAGACAACACTATAACCCTCTGAGACAAAATAGACCACTCCTGATTTTCACACTAATGTTGAAAACACAAGCATAGAGTATCTAATTTTCTGAATGCTGGTATGTAGCCACAAAGCACTTATCTGGTAAATATTACTTAAGTTCATTCATTTACTTCTCCATTTAATAAACATGGTAGTATCTACTACCTCCCAGTTAAGGGTGGTGAAAAAGTCAGAAAAACGGAAACATTCAACAAATAAAAATTAATTCAGTACAAATACATTTTAAATGTTGATTTTATATCTTCAGCAATGCATTTATAATACTCTCAGTCACTTATCTCAAACACAGTATGAGCAAATTCTCCTAAAAGCTGCAAGTCAATACTTTAAAACCCATTTTAGTGACCAAAAAATGTAGTAACTGTTCCTATCTTTAGACTAGTGGTATACAGAGTCACTACTTCTGTGTATACATAATATTTTTGATTTCCAAACCCCATCTTTGGAAAGAAATGCAGAGACTTTAAATATTTTTCTCCAAATATTGCTTCTACAAGGAGTTGCATGAATATAGTAGTCAACATTATAAATCTAATTACAAATTTTATTTGAGCACCAATATCATTATTGCTACCTGCATTTCTAGGGGCTGAAGAATGTGGCCTACTGAAGCAGAAAAATAAAAATCTCAGCAGTGCCAAGGCTTGAATATGCACCTGAAATAAATAAACCTCTTTAGAATAAAAATTTCTCACCTGTAAAGTCCGGATCAATCATATTGTAAATTGTCAATGTTACAAGGAATAACAGATTAGATGCAATAGGTTGAAAGAGACCTCAAAACACTGCACAGAAACACAGTGTATGCTTCAGTGCAAGGATACAAACCACCCCCGGAAAATGAACCCTCCACCAAAAAAAAAAAAAAAAAAAAAAAGGACCTCCCCTCCACCTCATTGATTATGCATAAAACATTAGGCCACCTCTATACTGTTTAATATATTAACATAAATAGAGCACGTGACTGCTCAAGTGTCAAATCCTTAGTAGGTGATTATGGATTTTGGCCTTGGTTACCTTTAAAGTTCTTGATCACTAACTTCTTAGCAGAGCCAGGCTTGCTGTTAGCAAAGCTAGAGACGGTGGTAGATTTGGCTAGGCCGTTTGCATGATGCACCGAAGCCACAGAAGAGATTAATATACTCTTATTTTTAAGTTGCTGCTGCTGAGATGTTGCAGCAGTTGGTGAAGATGAGGAGGAGGAGGAGGAGGATTCCTCAGCCATCTTCGCATCAAACCCTACAAACTCCAGGGTGTCTTCAAAACGCAGCTTCTTCTGTATTGGTACGTGGCTGGAAGCAGCCACTGAAACCCCCAGGCAGAAGGACGAGGTTGAAGGGGATGCCGAATCCCTGGGTTGTAAAGGAGGAGTGGAAGAGGAGGAAGAGGTGGAATCAAAGTCTTCTCTCTCGTTACTACTGTTACTGCTGCTACTGCTGCTGCTGCTGTTTAACTTTCTCTTCTTGGCAGAGGTGGGCGGAGTGGTGCTGGTATTACCATCAGTGGCAGATCTGACCTCCTGAGCAGCAGCAGCAGCTGAGGGATTGGGGGAAGAAAAACCTGTTGGAAACATGAAAATAGCGGGGTCAACAGGCAGAGGAGCATCAAAAACCTACGTTTATATGCCTGCGTGCGTGTAGGAGAGAAGGTAGCAATGCTAGAGGGGGAAGGGAAGAAAGAGAGGAGAAACACAGAGGACAAGAAGGAAAGTAAAGGGGGGGGGGCACACCGGGGGAATGGGAGGGTTTGGGAGGCGGAGAGGCTGACACCCAGAGTGAGCAGAATAAGGGGGGAGAGCAAATGAGGAGGCAAACAGGTAAACGGCCGTGCCGTCCCCCCTCCCCTGCTTTTCGATTTCTCTCCCCCCCCTTTCTGCAGGAAAGACTCAGACAGTCTGTGTAGCTGCAGCTCCTCCTCCTTTTCTCCCTCTCTCAGGGAGGGGAGATGCTGTGGTGGGGGGAGGGGGAGGGGCGAGAACCAGGGCTTGTTATTGTCAATAGCACAAGAGGCTAAAGATGGCGCCACTTCCGGTCACGCGGCGCCGAGGGAGGGGCGGTGTCTCTCTCTCTCTCTCTCTCTCTCTCTCTCTCTCTCTCTCTCTCTCTCTCTGGGAGTGGGGGGTGGAGAGAAGCACTGCGGCCGCCCGGGGGGCGGGGAAGCCGGCTTGTGGAGGGGCCTCTAGAGCACCCTAGACGCTCCGGTTAGTTGGCTCCTACTCTCGCTCTCACTCCCTCTCCCCTTCGCGGGCGCACCCTCCTCCTCTAGCCCACCCGTAACTCCCACCCCTTCCTTAACGGTCCCGCTGGGAGATTCGCGCCGCAGCGCCCTTACCGGAAGTGACTGGGCAGACACTTTTCATAGCGCCCAGATCCCGAAGCCCCCCGGTCCGCAGGACTTCAGTGGGGGGGGGGGAGAAGGGGGAGAGAAATGGAATGGGAGGGGCGGGCCTTCCAAACACCTTCGGAGATTCTGATTGGAGCTTTCTGAACCTGAGGCAGGCGGGCGGGCCGGGTTGGGGGTGGCGGGAGAAGGAGCGGGAAGGAGCCTTAGGGGAGGGTAGGTGGTGACGGCGAGGGGCGGAGTGAACTAGCTGGGAAAAGAGGAGGTAAGAAGGAGTAAAAAGTAAGGGAACGGAGAGTAGAAACTTTTGAAAGAGATAAAGGAATGAGGAGGGATTGCAAGGCTACAGGAGTAACTCAAACATAATCATGCCTTCATGCCTTTATGCTTTGTGCTAGAGAGGAATGTCACGATGTTAAGATAGAAAAGAAAGAAAAGCTAAGATAGGAAGAAAAGGAGTTATTGATTCGGTGGAACATTGTTTCTTTTATGTCAAGGACACCACATACCCAAGGGCCTGAATTTCGATACTTTAATCAGTAATAGAGCTATTAATCCTTTTACCCTGCTACCAGGAGCATTTTGTAAGATGGCTGGCCAGAGTCAAAGGTGCATCCTAAGGCCAAGAAACACCTCCACCCAGCACAATTCCAGGGACTAACCCCTACACTCACCCCCACCCCATCAGTCATTCAGTAATATGTAGACCAAACAAAGCTAAGACCCACTTCCTTCATTTACCAAATCTCAGTTTATGTGCTGTCTCAAAGGAGACATCTTAGGGGAATACTGGCAAAAGTCAATGTTTTCTTACCAAAGTGTTCTGTGAGCCTGAGTTTTACATTTGATTACTGATAAGAAAAATCCTAGATATTTGGTTAAATTAGCAACAGTTAACCTTGTAAGTAAACCTTCCCTGCTGGGAAACTTTACTTAATCCTAAAACATTGTCAGTTGGTTGTTGTTGTTGTTAGGTGCTGTCCAGTCGGTATCCAACTCATAGCGACCCTCATAGGGTTTTCAATGGCTGACTGTTTCAGGATTGCCTTGGGAGTGGATTGCCAGGCCCTTCTCCCATTGTCAGTTGGAGAGAACACAATACCAAACAATACTTTAGTTGCCAACCTGTGGATCATTCTAACTGCAGAAACATTCACCAAGTATGTATCCAAAGAGTTTACATGCTACATGCTACCTCAAGTTCCTGCCTTTGAGATTCCAGGGTAGGAAGATAGTCTCAAAACGAAGTTCCCTAACAATACTGTAATACATGTACAAAGTGCTGTGGGAAGACGCAAAACAAGCAATTTGGGGGAAATGTGGACTAAGAAGGGTTTCATAGAGATGATGTTTATGCTGAGTCTCAAAGTGGGAGTTGGCAAAAAGACAAGAGGGAGAGCTTACATTCTGGGCAGTGGAAACAAAGCCAAAGCAAAGAGTTGTGAAAGGGTTTGGCCTGTTTATAGAAACATGGAAAGTGTGGTGAGGCTGCACAGTAGGATATCAAAGATAAAGCCCCAAAACACCTGGCACACAAAGCCAAGAACTTTGAAGCCTACCCTGTAGGTAATGGTAGCCAGCAGAGAGACAAGTAAGCTGGGCTTTTATAAGCTGAGAAGTGACTGGCTTGTTGGTGGAGTAAGAACAGCTTGTATGGTTATAGCTTGTGATGGGCAAATCAGAACCCTGCAAATAAATCACCCTTCTAACTTTGTTTAAACAAGCCTACTTTTTTTTGTCCTAAAAGTATCTGGGTAAATGCAAATCTGCATGTAAAGTTCCCATCTTGGGCATGATTAGTCAATATCTTCCTGCTGTTTGTTGAAAAGCCTACTGAAAGAAAGAGTCTAATCCAATTTAGTCCCTAAGGCCAAGAAAGAAGAGAAACAGATTCTTTAAAGGTGACAGGAGAAAACACTTCTGTTTTGAATATACCCTTATAGTTCTTGCTGACCAAAATGAGATGGTAAGCTTTTTTTTTTCCAGTATAGTGGTTCAACCCAGGGCCTTGCATTTGCATGCTTTGCAAGTGCTGTGCCACTGAGCTGCACCCTCAGCACCCCCCTCCTTTTTTGAGACAGGGTCTCACTAAATTACACAGACTGCCTATGGTCTCGAACTTGTGATCCTTCTACCTCCACCTACTGAGTGGCTGGGGTTACAGGCCTGTGCCACCATGCCCAGCCTGATGGTAAGCTCTTAAGACCAGGGAAAGTATCCTAAAACATTAAGCCTTCCTGTATTGTGTCTCCCATTTCACACAATGCTGAACAACTGAGTAAAAGCAGAGTAAAAAGTTAATGAATATTTCATCTAATGAAAAGGAAGTCATGCTGTGTCTCTATAAGGGAGGGTTAACTGGCTAATTTTCAGAAGTTAATGAACAAGGCTGTTCTAATTCATACAGTCACATTCCTTAGAAGGGACTATGGAAGTGCTAATTCTTTAAATTTACAAATACTAGTACAATTGAATGGGAATGGACATGGAGATAAGGGGTCTAGTTTAGTGGTAGAGCACTTGCCTAGCATGGGGGGGAGGCCTTGGGTTGGATTCCCAGCACTGGAAAAGAAAGATAAGAGAAAAGTGCTTTTGCCATACCAAGATAAACTTTTATACTGACCTAAAGGATAGTTGAGTGTTGTTAATATTCAACTAAATTCAAGTAATAGCTCCTATCTCACATGCTTATCTTAAGCCCTTCAGTCTTCTGAGTTACATTTTAGTTCTAAAAGCTCAGATTCAGAGGGCATGGTGACCCATGCCTGTAATCCCAGAATTTGGGAGGCAGAGGCAGGAAGATCATGAGGGATCATGAGTTCAAGGCTGGCCTGGGTTGTCTCTCTCTCTCTCTCTCTCTGTCTCTCTGTCTCTCTGTCTGTCTCTGTCTCTTTCTTTTACACACACACACACACACACACACACACACACACACACCTCAAAAAGAATTAACAAAAAACACTAAAGCCATGCATGGTGGTGCACAAACCTTTAATCCCAGGGACATGCGAGGCTAGGGCAGAAGAAGCACAAGTTCAAGGCCAGAGACACCCAGAGCAATTTAGCAAGACCCTGTCTCAATAAATTAAATTAAATTAAAAAATAAAAGCTCAAATACTTAGGTTCTTGAGCTGGAAGTCACTTTCAAATGACCCAGTCATCTAACTTATTTAAGTTTTCCATGCAATATCTTAAAGTGAGTTTTGTGGATAAATTAATTTCTTTTTTCTTGTGGTGATTAGGTGCTTTGGAGTCAGGTCTGACTCATAGTGACCTCATAGGGTTTTCAATGGTTGATTGTTTTTCAGAGTTGCTTCAGGCGTGGATTGCCACATCCTTCTCCAGGTTCCCCCCCACACACCCCAGTGCTGGGGGTGGAACAGGGCCTCAGAGAGTGCAGAGTGGCAATATCGCAACTGAGCTAAACCTCAGACTGCTCTTTGTTTTTTTAAAGTGACTAATAGTTATCCTCCTTTTTTTTTTTTTTTTTCTTTTTTGAGACAAGGTCTCATTATGTAACCCAGGCTGTCCTGGAACTCTCCATGTAGACCAGGCTGGCCTCAAATTCATGTCAATCCTTCTGCCTCAGCCTCCTCCTAAATGCTGGGATTACAGGGGTATTCCCTCTAACATTTTCAACCTCATTTTATTTCATGCCAGGTCATTCCTCATTCCTCACATATTTAGCACATCTTAAAATGGATCTGTAATTTTAATGACTTTTTGTTTAACATTTACATTGTGTGCACAAAGTAACTTAGATATTACTATATGATGTGTGAGAACCAGAACTTTGTTTCTTCTTGGACCCTTGGTCCAGTTTAAAAAGATGAAAAATATCCCATGTTGTTTTGTGAAACATCTTTTATGTCAAGAATCAACTAATTGGGCCTAGCTAAAACATAAGCATATATTCTATACATCCAAACATTTGCCAACCAGAGTTAAACACATTCTTAATGTTAAAATACATTTTTCAAGGTTGAACCCACTGAACCCATAATAATCAAGATATGGAATATAAAACCTATACAATCATACCCATTATCAGACTAAACCAGATTGGGCACTCAACACATATTCCATATATAGAATCTTTCATCTTGTGAGTTCAACTCGTACCTTAGAAACATTAATTAAACTTTACAATGTAGGTGTAGTTATTATTGGCTTCCATTTAACCAACCTTTATTTATAAAAGTAAATATATGCATAAAGGAAGAAATACAAACAAGGACTGGTTTTCCTAAGGCCCATTCCCCTATTCCTATAGGCAATTCTCTAAAAAGATATAGTATAACCTGTTTTCCTTTCTTCATGACAGGAATTTCCTAGAATGCTTGGTTTTAAGTCCTCTTTAGACATCTCCTAGCAGGGGCTGGCCACCAGACAGACACTGCTGGAAGCCTTGTTATCCAGTGAGTTGGATTTTCCTTAGAATAAGACAGAATGCTTGCTCAGGAGAATACCGAATATGTTTCTGCAGCAAGCATTAGAATGTGTCAAGAGCCAGGCACTATGGTACACTCCTATAATACCAGCTACTCAGAAGCTGAGATAGAGTAACATGAGTTTGAGACTAGAGGCAGCCTGTGCAGTTTAGCAAAACCCTGTCTCAAAATAAAAAAAGAGGTAAGGGGGTGGCTTAGTGGTGGAGCACTTGCCTAGCATATGGGAGGTGCTGGGCTCAACCCCTCAGTATTAGAGGAAAAAAAAGAATATGTCAAGAAAGAAAAAAGAACTTCAAACAGGCATAGTGTCACACACAAGTAATCTTAGCACAGGGTCGGGAGAGTCAAGGTTGAGTTAGGAGGATCACGAGTTCCGGGCCACCCTGGGCTCAAAAAACAAACAAACAAAAAAAGAAAACCCCCAAAACTCCAACCAATACGATATTTAAAATGAGGGTTTTGTTATGTTATCAACAGCAATGGGCTGCTATGGGATGCCTAGGAAGCTGAAGCCCAAGCAAAGATGATCCTACTAGATGCAATGTGAATTCGTCATTCTCCTATTGTGAGGTTGCTTTATAAAAGGAAGGAACTTGTGGGTTTGGTGGTGTGTGCCTACAATCCCAGCACTCACAGCAGGGCTGAGGTAGGAGGATGAAAAGTTGGAGGCCAACCTGGGCCACCTAATAAGACCCTGTCTCAAAAGAAAAGACCATAATCCACTACTCAGGTAAAAGAAATAAAAGTAATCATTGAAAAAAATAGAAGCAAGAAACTTGGGCTGGGAAGGTAGCTCAGTAGTAGAGTGTTTGTCTAGCACATGCCAGGGCCCAGATTCAAACAAACAGAACAAAACAAAACAGAAGCAGCTTAATAACAAATGTCAAGCCTGTGATGCTAAGTAAAAATGTAAGTAATTCAGAGTTCACATTTAACAAAATCTTTTATCTTCTATGTAAAATCAACCAAAGACTTAGTATATCAACCATCTGAGTACTGAATCTCTTAACTCAGAGATTTTATCAGTCATACCTGCGAACCATCCGAAAAGCAGATTTAGAGGCTAAAGGGGACAGACCATCTTCTCCTTTTGCGACGGTAAAGATCTAACCCAGGACCTTGACATGCCGGCAGGTGCTCTATCAGTGAGCTACATCTCTTGCTCTCTGTGTTACACTTTTTAAAAATTTGATCACATTTGGAGGTTTCTTTTTGGTTGGTTTTTGAGACAGGGTCTCTCTATGTAGCCCAGGCAGGCCTTGAACTTGCAATGGTCCTGCCTCTACCTCCTAAGTGCTAGGATTACAGGTGTTTGCCACCACTGCTGAGGTTTGGGAGTGGGGAAACAGACCAGTCACAGATTACTTCTCCCATTGGTGCTGCTAAGCACTTGCTTATGGAGTTTCTGGGCCTATTTGAAACTTCCATCCACTTTATCAATAACTTCCACAGTCCTACCCCCACCCTGGTTTAATGTTTGATCTTCTAATAGCATTCAGTTTTTCTTTCTCTTACAAGGCCAATTTAGGTTTGAATCATCTGTTTTCAACTCTGACTTCACAACAGAATCACCTAGGGAGTTTTTTTGTTTGTTTGTTTTTGTCTTTGTTTTTTTTTAAAGGCTTGTGCTGGGGATGTAGCTCATTGGTAGAACACTTACCTAGTATATGTGTAGGCCCTGGGCTAGAGCTCCAGCACTGTGAGAAAAAAATTTAAAAGCCTTTGCCCAGTTCCAAACCTAGTCCAATTCAAGCAGAACCTGTGTATTGGGCCTCAATTATCAGTATTCTTAAACTGAGCAGATGATTCTACATATCTCCAGGCTTGAGAGACTACAGTTGTAGGGGAAATAAGAATACCATTGCTTTGTGATTTGAGTGAGCTGACAAGACCTTGCATTCCTTTTAATGCCTAAATTTTCACATTTATTTACTCCTTTGGTAAAACATTTTCTCCTTCTCTAGGGATCACTTTCTCAACTGCAAATTAACTAAGCAGATCTAGTTCCTGCCCTCCACACACATCTTTTGGGGTGGTAAAGATCCAACCCAGGACCTTGACATGCTGGCAGGTGCTCTATCAGTGAGCTACATCTCTTGCTGTCTGTGTTACACTTTTTAAAATTTTGATCATATTTGGAAGTTTCTTTTTGGTTGGTTTTTTGAGACAGGGTCTCTCTATGTAGCCCAGGCAGGCCTTGAACTTGCAATGGTCCTGCCTCTACCTCCTAAGTGCTAGGATTACAGGTGTTTGCCACCACTGCTGGGCTGGGGTTTAGCTCAGTTGGTAGAGTACATCTCTGCAGTCTCTGAGGACCCACATTCGATCACCAGCACCACATAAACAGGAGAAGGATGTGACAATCCACTCCCAAAGCAATCTTGAAACAACCAGTCATTGAAAACCTTATGCAGGTCGCTGTGCGTTGGACCCAACTCGATGGCACCTAAAAACAGCCACCACTGCTAGCTAGTTCCTCCCTATAAGGTAAATGCTTCTTGGGGGAAAAAAGCTAATACAAAATGCATATACCTGTAATCCCAGTGATTCAGGAGGCAGGAGGATTACAAATTCAAGCCCAGAGGCAGCCTGCATAATCTAAGACACCCCTGTCTCAGGATAAAAATTAAAAAGGAGCTGGAGGTACAGCTCAGTGGTAGAGCACTTGCAAAGTATGTGTGAGCCCCCAGTACTGCAAAAAAAAAAAAAAAAAAAAAATCCTAAGTGCCTGGCAGTAACCAGAAGAGAGGACACTGCAATGGGGGATGGGGAGAGGTAAGATTACCAAGAAGGAAGGAAAGAGTTCTGACAGTACATTTTACTGATCTCATAGTATTGCCTAGGGACAATCCTGCTTTGTAATGATTACATATTTAAGGTCTAGTCAAGTTTGATCACTTATCTCAGCTGCCAAACCATGTTGAAAGAAAGTTTACATATTTTTCTAAGCAGAGAGCAGACTTTAAGAACATAGGTTTAGGAGCCAGGCATGGAGGTGAAAGGAGAGGGATTTTAAGGCCAGCCTAGGCTACACAGAGAGACATTGTCAAGAAATAAAAAAGGAATATAGGTTTAGAGTTGTCCATGAATGCCCACTCACCATTTGGAAGTTTCTACTACCAAGTCATCTATTTTTCCTGATTCTATTACATGTCCTTTATCCCACCAACAGTATTATTTCTCTTGACAATTCATTTAGTCATTCAACAAAAATGTATCAAGCAACTACTCTTGGTAAGGGATGGTGCAAGATAGCATGAGGGATTGTTGTTGTTGTTGTTAGGTGCTGTCCAGTTGTATCCAACTCATGGCGACCCTCATGGGTTTTTAATGGCTGATTGTTTCAGGATTGCCTTGGGAGTAGATTGCCATGTCCTCCCATGCATGAGGGATTACTGAATGCAAAATTCCACTTGTTGATTTTACAGTTTTTCAAAGCACTTTCACACAATCTTATTTTATCCTCATAATCATACATGAGATAGGTCAGATATTTTACAGAAAAGAAACACAATCTGCAGAGGTAAGCATTACTTGCCCAAGTCACAAAACACAGACTTAAATCCAGTTAATTCACTAACTTCTAATATAGTACCTCTCATAGTTTACAATTCAGTATGAAGACATGCCATAAAGTAGTCTCAAGTAGTACACAAGTTAGGAAAAGACATTCAGAGCCCCACTCACCAGAAGAAAAAAAATGAGGAATAAAATAACTCCTTTATTGAAATGAACCAAATCACAGTACCCAAAAGAAGACCAAGGTTGGATGCAGCTCAGCCCATCACGAGAAGGCAGGACAATCAGTGGCAATTTGGTTTTAGAGGATTAATCCACTTCCTGACTGGACCTTCAGCCAGTGACTGATCTACATGGGAAGTAAAAAATCAGCTCTTTCTCCTGACCAAATGTAGATAAACACTGAACCAGCAGACCTTGCCTGAGAACCCATTATGATCTGGTCACAGAGTATACAGAGACAACCCTTGCCCTCAAACAGCCTTGTGGGTGAGGCAGACAGTTATAGGGCAGAGTCATAAAGGCTCCTATTGAAACACAAAGAAGGGACACCTGGCCAGGCATAGGGGTGAGGGGTGGGGTGGAGTCGAGGAAGGGGAGGGAGTTAAGAGTAACTTTCAGAGAAAGAAATTCAATTTAAAGCCCTGAGGCTGTGCAGGAATTAGCCAGGCAAGGAGAGTGAAAGAGAAGAGTGGGCACAAACAAGGAATTGTTGTTGTTAGGTGCCACTGAGTCAGGTCCAACTCATAGCAAATCTCATAGGGTTTTCAATGTCTGATTATTTGGGGATTGCTTTGGGAGTGGATTGCCAAGTCCTTGTCTGGTTTTTGCATTGCTGGGGATCAAACCCTGGTCCTCAGAGAGTTCGAAGCAGCACTCTACCAACTGAGCCAAACCCCAGCCCGAACAAGGAATAGAAAGGAAATTTAAATCTTGAGGTGAAGTCAGTGCCACAGTGCAGACCTGTAATCCCAGTGGCTCTGGAGGATGAGGCAGGAGGATCTTGTAGTCAAAGCCAGAGGCAGCCTATGCAATTTAGGGAGATCCTGTCTCAAGATAAAAAAAAAAGTGTGGGGGAGTTGGTGGTGCATCTCAGTGGTAGAGCACTTACCTAGCATGTGCACAGTCCTGGGTTCAACCCCCTAGTACTATAAATCCTAAGGATGAGAGAGACTAAGGCATATTCAGCAAATTGCAAGGAAACTAGTTATTAGGAAATAGCTTCATTCCTAACCAGACTTCAGAGAGCTAATGAGGGAAATCATGGCAGCATCCCAGTCTCAAGTCTTGTAAAATTCCTAGGCTTCTTAGCCCCAAATATTACTCATACACCCTACCTGCTGTTGAAGTACTGATAATACTCCCGTGAGTCACGCTGGTTTAGGATTTAGATTTACAGGGTGAGCTCATCATTAGTTATAGGAGCTAAGAACCACAAAGAAAGAAGGAGATGAAACATGGGAAATAAGACCAAGAGTGTACCTTATAATATATCCACAATATGTGGCAATACTACAGAATTCAGATGAATTAGACAAAAATTTGGGAAACTATAGTCCATGGACCAAAGCTAGCCATTTGTCTATTTGTGTAAATAAAGTTTTATTGGTAATTGCCATACTCATTCATCTACATAATTTCTATGCCTGATTTTGTTATAAAACAGAGTTCAGAGAAAAGTTGTGACTAAGACTATATGGCCCAAAGAGCCTATAATATCTCTATCTAGTCCTTTATAAGGGGCTGGGATTTAGCTCAGTTGGTAGAGCGCTGTGCTGGCTGTGCTGCTGTCTCTGAGGACCTGAGTTCAATTCCCAGCACCGCAAAAATGGGAAAAGGACCTGGCAGTCCACTCCCAAGGCAATCCCGAAACAATCAGCCATTGAAAACCCTATGAGGGTCACTATGAGTTGCATACTGACTCAACAGAACCTAACAACAACAACAACAGTCCTTTATAAAAAAAATTATTGATCTGTGGAGTTAAATATACTAAATGCTAAATATGGAGATTTGGAAAATGTTTAGTTTTGGCACCAAGTAGAAAGTGATTTAAAACATGCTAAGGGTTTTCAGGGTAAGGGTGACAGGAGAAGAATTGATGCTTTTGAACTTTGGTGCTGGAGACGAATATTAAATATACCATGGACTGCCAAAAGAACCAACAGATCTGTCCTAGAAGAAGTGCGAAGAGAGTGCTCCTGGGAAGTAAGGATGGCTAGACTGAATCTTACATATTTTAGACATGTAGTCAGGAGGGATCAATCCCTGGAGAAGGACATCATGTTTGGGACAGTGGCAGGTCAACGAAAAAAAAAGAAAACTCTCAACTAGATGCATTGACAGTGTCTGCAACAATGGGCTTAAACATAAATAAGACCCTGTGCCTGGCACAGAATTGGGGAGTGTTTCATTCTGTTGTACATAGGGTTACTATGAGTTAGACCCATGTTGATGGTACCTAACAACAGCAACAAGAGTTTTCTGGGGGTTGGGGTTTAGCACAGCTAGTAGAGCAGTCTGCCTCACTTTTAATACAGACTTCAAAGGATGGCAAAATAATATTCTTTGTTAGGAGAATGGCTAAATAAATTGTGGCGTAGTCACATAATGAAATACTATACAGCACTGAAAGGTAAATGAGTTACAAGCGTAACTCTCAGAAACAATGTTATATGAAAAAGCAAATCCTGAGCAATGTACAACCATATATATGTATGGAAATATAATAAAACCCATTAAATTGTACACTAAAACATTACTTAAAAAAGAATGAAAAATCACAGAATATATGTGATTTGATAAACCTTTTTTTTTTTTTTTTTTTTTTTTGCAGTACTCAGGGCTTGAACCCAGGGCTTCATGCATGCTTTGCAAGTGCTCTAGCACTGAGCTGTACCCCTAGCCCATTTTTAATTTTTTTTTATCTTGAGAGGGGATCTCACTAAGTTGCACAAACTGCCTCTGGCCTCAGATTTGTGGTTCTCCTGCTTCAGCCTCCCAAGTCACCAGGATTACAGGTGTGTGCCATGGGGCCTAATAAATTTATTTTATCGTGGTTCTAGAGACTAGAAGTTCAATATCCAGGTATTGGCAGGATTGGGTTCTGATTAGGCCTATCTCCTTGAGGAGCTACCTTCTCACTGTGTCCTCACATTGCCTTTCCTCTGTGTGCCTGCAGAGAGAGATCTCTAGTATCTCTTTCTCTTCTTCCAAGGACACCAGAACGATCAGATTCAGACTTTACCATTATGACTTCATTTAATCTTCTTGTTTGTTTTAAATGCTTATGTTAATTAGTATTTTAATTGTTCATATTTATAGGGTTAAGAGTGGTAATTCAGTTCACATATACAGTGTGAGATTATTGAAACCAGGTTGTTCACATTTTTATCTCTTTAAACAATTACAAAACTTTTTTTTTACTTTTTATTGTGAGACAGGGTCTCACTAAGTTTTGCAGGCTTGAACTGGAGATCTTCCTGTCTTAACCTCCCAAGTTGCTGGGATTACAGGCATGTGCCACTGTGCCTGGCATGATAAAACCTTATCAAGCTCAAAAATAAGAAAAACAGACATATTATTTAGAAAAACTACCAAAATTTAGAAGGGAAATAATAAACATGACATCTAGGGTAGGAGATTCCTCTAGGGGAAGTGTGGGATGGAATTTTAAGGAAAGAGAATTTAGGTAGATTCAAAAGCATTTGGAATGTTAAGTTGATGATGACTTCATAAACTGATGATGAATGTTTTATCATTATGCACCATAAATTATATGTCACACATACTCTTTTGTATGCATTAAAATTACATAGCAAGGGCTGCCGATGTGACTCAGTGGTAGAGCACTTGTCTAGCATGCGTAAGTCTCACAAAAATACGTAATAAAAAGGCTTTGAAAGTTTAAATATGGCAAGTGGTGACCTGTTGAAGGCTAGAACATAGCAGTTTGGAAAAAGAATAACTAGCAGAGATAGTAAATGACAACTAGGACTGATTTGGGGAACATTTAAACCGAACCCATATATTTCCTGAAATTATGCAGACATGGGGAGTGCTCACCACCCTGGTAAAGAATGGACTTTCCATGGACCACAAAATAATGACTTAGAGATATTGCCATCTGTATATTTATCATTCCCATTTAAATCTGAATTAATCAGGATACTAAGATCTGGAGACCTATCAGTTACTGAAAAAGGGAATAGTGCAAAGACATGGAGGCATGAGAAAGACCATGGGCCCTTTAGGCAAACATAAGTATTATTACCATTCTGTGTGACTGATGTGCAGTAGACCTGTGGAGTAATTGTGGGAGATGAAGACAGAGAGGCAGGGTTCAGATCATGGTAAGCATTGTATGCCATGCTCCAGAGTTTGAATTCTATCCAGCCAGTAATGAGTAATCACTGAAGGGCTCCAAACAGGAAAGGGGGTAATATGATCAGATGTGAATTTAGCAATGTCCATATCTTAACAGATGTTTGATGACAAAATAAGGTAATATTTCCTCTCCCTGATCCCCAGCAAAACCTGCTCCCCAAAAGTAACCTTAGTTAAGAGTTTGCTGATTAAATCCCAAGACAACAAATAATCCAATACACAAGTGGGCAAAGCAAGTGAACAGACTGTTCTCAAATGAAAACGTTCATACGACCAGGAAGCACATGAAAAACTACTCAATATCCCTAGCCATTAGGGAAATGCAAATCAAAACAACTCTGAGATTCCACCTAACTCCAGTAGGAATGGCCAAGATCAACAACAACAACAACAACAACAAAATAACCAATACGGGTGAGATCGTAGAGAAAAAGGAACCCTCTTACACTATTGGTGGGGCTGTAAATTGGTTCAGCCACTCTGGAAATCAATATGGAGATACCTCAGAAAACTGAAAATAGAACTGCCATACGACCCAGTTATACCACTACTGGGAACATGCCAAAGGGAGACGAGTCACCGTACCACAGAGACAAATGCATCTCCATATTCAGTGCAGCACTTTTCACAATAGCAAGGATATGGAACCAAACAAGGTGCCCATCAACAGAAGAATGGATTAAAAAATTATGGCACATATACACAATGGAATACTACTCAGCAATAAAAAAAATGAAATAATGTCATTTGCCACAAAATGGATGGAACTGGAGAACATCTTCTTAAGTGAACTAACACAAGCTCAAGGAGAGAAATACCATATGTTCTCACTCATATGTGGGAGTTGAATCTTACTTAAAAGAAGAAAAATCCCATACATAAGTAGATATATAAAAATGCACAATAGGCCGGGCGCGGTGGCGCACACCTGTAATCCCAGCAGCTTAGGAGGCGGAGGCAGGAGGATCGCAAGTTCAAGACCAGAGGCAGTCTGTGTAACTTAGCAAGACCCTGTCTCAAAAAGTAAAAAAAATGGGCTGGGGGTGCAGCTCAGTGGTCCAGCACTTGCAGAACATGCAGGTGAGAGGCCCTGGGTTCAACCCCTGGCACCACACACAAAAAAATGCACAATTAAACTTAGTGAAGGAATGATATAAAGAATAGAAAGAAGGAGGGAGGGAACTAGCAAAGGGAAGCAAAGATTGCAGAAGGTAGGATGGGGAGGAGAATCAATGTAGAGGGATAAAGGAGGAGAGGATAATCTCAATGTAAATGATGCAACTTCATGAGTACATAGGAAAAATAGAGGAATATACCCCAACTATGCATATGAGTTTTACTACATATTAGTCAAAAGGTTCCATAAACCTTGTAAATTGATAAAAGTGTAACCAAAAGTGATGTAATAGTTGCATAATGGAAAAAAAAGTGCTATATTATTCTGTACCCCACCAACATTTACCAATAAAGGGAGAAAAAAAAAACACAAGTTACCTGGGAATTTTTTAAATTTTCAGATTGACTTTTACATCAGAAAATTATTTTTGACATATATTTTAATAAAAGACTTTGTTGATTAAAGATATTTTTCTGTACATTTACCAACCTATAGAGATTTTATTTTTAAAAAAGAGGCTGGAGGCCTGTGTGCTTAGCATGTACAGGGTCCTAGGTTCAATCCCCAGTAACCCCTCCCTCACCAAAAGGATTATACTATATGAATTATTCTGTGACTTATTGTCTTTATTTTATTTACTTATTTGTTAATATTATATCTTGGATATTTTTCATTGTCAGTATACATAATCTAAATCACTATTTCTAAGGTCTTCATAGTGTATACTATGCATAGTATACTATATGTTACCTTTCTTTCCTGAACATTTATGCCCATATATAGGAAGCACCAGTGTTTTTAAACAAAAATGGTCTCATTACCATACATACATAGGGACGAACCTCATTCTTTTTAAGGGCTGCATACTATTTCACAGCAAATATATACCACATTTTATTTAACCATTCCCCAATTTGGGGACATTTAATCATTTCTAATTTATTGTAAGGTGTGCAACCATAGCACCCTGGCATCCGATCCTGCTGATCTTGGAAGCTAAGCAGGGTCAGCCTGGTTAGTCCTTGGATGGGAGACCACCTGAGAACACCAGACGCTGTAGGCTGGGAGAAGGACCTTGCAACCCCCTCCAAAAAAATCAATCTGTCATTGAAAACCCTATGAACAGCAGAGAAGCACTGACAATAGTGTTTCCCCTGTTGTACAGAGGGTCGCTATGAGTCGGATACCGACTCGACGGCACCTAACAACAACAACAACAACTATTTTTTGGAACTACGAAAACGCTACAATGAACATTGTGTAACATAGACATTTGTGCATGTATAAAATATTTCTGAGGATACATTTCAAGAAGTAGAATTTGGCCAAAGGAAAGGTACATTTAAAATTTTGACAGCTTGCCATCCTTTCCTTCAGAAGTATTGTGTCAATATATGACCACATCTTCTGAGTGACTATTGATTGCCCCCCCATACTTACCAACACTAAATTTTATCAAACTTTAAAGTTTTGCCAAAATTTTACATGAATTCATTCTCATTATATAACAACATAAGTACATGTGCTCTCTTAACCACCATCCTCTGATCCCAGTCTTCTCTGTGGTTTGTGGTTAGGTGCTGTCAAGTCAGGTCTGACTCATAGCGACCCTATGTACAATAGAACGAAACACTACCTGACACTCGGCCATGCCATGCACTATTGTCATTGCTTCTCTGCTATTCATAGGGTTTTCAATGGCTGATTATTTTTGGGGAGTGGGTTGCTGGGTCCTTCTACCAAGCCTACAGCACCTGGTATTCCCAGGCTGTTTCCCATCCAAGGACTAAGCAGACCCAACTCTGCTTAGCTTCCAAAGTCAGATGGGATTGGACACCAGGGTTGTATGACTTTAGAAATCTTCTCTGGGAGCCAAGTGCGGTGATGCACTCCTATAATACCAGAGACTCGGGAGGCAGAGGCAGGAGGATCACAAGTTTGAGACCACAGGCAGTGTGTATAATTTAGCGAGACCCTGTCTCAAAAAAAGAGTGAAAAAGGGGCTGAGGGTACAGCTCAGTCGTACAGCACTTGCAAAGCATGCAAGCGTAAGATCCTGTGTTCAATCCTCAGTACGGGGAAAAAAAAAAAAAAAGAAATCCTCTCTGAGGAAATTTATTTCCTTCTTGCTATGTTTTATCATTTCATTATGCTTTGTTTTCTTGTAGGAATACTTTCTCAATAATTTACTTAAGCTTTCTAGACATATTGTTCACAATTATTTAGACTTAACTCTAAGTTTTATTAGTTCGTTTACTCACCATTATCTTCTGAGGTGGCTCCATCCTTGCTCTTTTCTCCTGATGCAGATGAATGGGACATTCTCTGTATGTAGGAGCTGTAAGAAAACAAAGAATTCTCTTTTATAGCAGCCTTCATCCATATCTACATGGTGTTAAGGATTCACTGACTGGTTTCTCAACCAATCCTATCCTATTTGTTTCATTTCTTCATGAAAATTCTCAAAAGTGTTAGTCTGCTAACCATACCACTCTCTTTTATGCCTTTTGATTATAATGTCTTTCTGGTGCTAAGGACTGACCTCAGGGTTTACTGCATTAGTATTTTTATATTTATCTTTCCTCTTCCATTTAAAGTTGATTTAGGAGGAAAATTTGTTCAAACTAATAAATTAAGTTGGAAATCTGACATGGCCTTTTAAATAACAGTGGCTTGAGCTCCCATTGGCTTGAATGCTGAACAAAGACTCCCTTCAAATCCCACATCTATTTCTGTGATTTCTTGCAAGTATTATCTCTTATGTGACCCTGAATCAGGTCACTAAGTTTCTTGTAGTCTCACCTCCTTACCACACCACAGCGATATGGTTGTTGAGGGCCCTTCTGTGGTGGGGACTTGGCTGGGTAGTTTCCTTCACTGATAACTATGATCCTAATTTTTTTTTTTTCCGGTACTAGGGGTTGAACCCAGGGCCTTGCGCCTGCATGCTCTGCAACGCCCCCGGCCCCCCTTTTTTTTTTTTTTTTTTTTTTTTACTTTTTGAGACAGGGTTTTCGCTAACTACGCAGACTGCGTCTGGTCTCGAACTTGGCGATTCTCCTGCCTCCGCCTCCCAGATCCTAATGTGTTTTCTCCTAAATTCTCACGTTACAGCTGAGTAAAGGCTATAACTTGTACTATACCTCTTATATACATTTGGGAATGTTGAAATTTGGGACAATAGTGACAATACCTTAAAGTTGTCTCAGAAACGTGGCTTAAGAGTCTCGCAGTCCAAAACCAGGGCCACCTTCCGGAAATTTCTAAAGGTTAGCACATTTCAATATCTCAGAAGACTTATTTTGCTCATCATCACCAGAGGATAAACAAAATATGTGGTTTTGTTCTATCTAATGTCTGTCTGAGCTCTCAAAACATCCCGGCTGAAGACACCTCTCAACCACCTTTAACATCTCCACGCAGATTATTCAAGTCCTGCCCCCGAAGCATGCCGGTTAATGAGTTTCTAGGTGATTGACAGCAAATCCGACCAATCCCCACAAAGGAAACTTCACTCTACTTAGAGGTGCCTTGTTGACGTCAAAAGCATAAAACAAAGACTCCGAACCATGTGATACTGATACATTTCCCAAAGTTCCGGTTATTCTCTTTATAATAATACTATCTATGGGACATTGCCAGATCACCAAGGTTGTTCAGTGCCAAGAGTGGCACAGTTCTTAAACTGACACTCCTGAGGACAGGTGGCCTCATTACCACTGGGTGATAGTGAAAGTCCTCAGTCTCCATTAGTTCTCTGATCCCACCCTAGGGGGAGGGAGAAGAACATCTGACTCCAAACATGGCCTACACTGATGGAGGGGAGATGGGGAGAGAAAAATGGGAAGGGAAATGATGGGGGGAATCTTATTATAGACTTCCAAAGATGGAAGTCTAGATCTCTAATTCAGCCATTGCTAGTATGGGTGAATTTTTTTCTGTGGCGTTTGGCTAGAGTAGATGGAATATCTGAAATATTGTATTGGTAGGTTTCTCCTTTTCTGGTCTTTTGTGTCTAGAAAGAGGAAAATTGGGGGGGGGATTGTTTATGCCTGTTGGTGATTCACGTATACCTTTTCCATTGTTGCAAATGGAATATGTATTTCTGATTCTGTTATTGCCAGCAAAAAAGTTTATTATTTGTAGAAACTGAGCCAGAGGTATTTGGGTGTTCATTATACAGCTTGTTCTATTTGTGAAATTCCTTGAATTGTACACTCACGATTTGTCCATTTCTTCTTTAAAAAGCATTTTATTAGTAATATAATAACATAATGGTAATTGTAAGTGGTAGTGGGATTACTAGTGTTCACTATAAAATTCTTTAATCTTTTCTGCATGTTTGAAAAAATTATAATATATATTGGAAAATAAAGCAAAAGGGAGCGATTTTATACTTTCAAAAATAATACTACGATAAAAGAAAAAAATTGAGAGCTATGGGATTCTATATATTTATCTTATATTCTGCTTGTGTTAATTATTGAGGTGACCATCCTCTGCAAGTGACAGAAACCCAATTTGAATAAGCTTAAAAAGAAAATGCCATGTATTGGTTTATGTAACTAGGAAGGACAGAGTGGATCTCAGACCCAACTGAATCCAGGGACTCAAGTACAAGTACTATCTAGGTTCTTACTCTATTTCTTTGTTTCTCAGCTTCTCTCTTTACTGCCTCATTCTCTAAGATTCTTCTTTGTGGTAGAGACACAACATGGCTGCAAGTTGCTCCAAAGTCATATCCTTACAGGTCAAAATCCAAAGGAAAGAGAAAACTATCCATTCTGATTTGGAAAATTCCAAGGGAGGCCTTGTGTCTCTAACCTGGGTCTCATGCCCTCCCCTTGAAGCTGCCAGTGAGTACAACAGGGTTTGATATTCTGATTACTTCATCCTGGCTTAGGTGCCTAGCCAGGATGGGGTAGAGGGAGGAGTCTGCATGTTTCACAAAGACCGTATCAAAAGGACAGTGAAGTGGGAGCAGATTTCCAAAGGAAGAGGACTGCTATTTCTTGAAACAAGGAGGAAGAAACATTGGGCAAATCCAAACAGCAGATGTCCACTACATGGACTTGTGAGTTTTAATGTTTTTAAATTGCATTTCTTAAATTCTGAATGTATATAATCATATGATCTGCAAATAATTATACTGTTTTTCTCTTTTTCATTCTTTTAGATTTATATAACTTACTTCACTTTATTCTCTTATTACATTTTAGAAACTTTAGAACATCATAGTAGACATTAGTGCCTTATTCCTGAATTTGAGGACAAACAACCTGATTATGATACTTGTTCATGGCATTTTAATTCTCTTTACTATCTTTAGAAGTTCTTTTATACTCCCATTATACTTACAGTTTTGTTTTTAGATTTTGATCTGGAGTTACAGCTCAGTGGTAATCCACATGCTCAGCATGGACAAGGCCTTGAATTCAATTCCCAGCTCTAAAAACAAATTGTAAGAGAATACTGAAGTCCAGAAAGCCCCCCAAAAATAAATAAATAAATAAGGAAAGGGAAAAACTGGAACACAGACTCCACCTTGCATGAAACTAGGAGATAAATATTACATGAAAGCACAACTTATGAAGAAGGAAAGCAGATAGACAGGTGACTGAATGAGATTAGCTACTGCCAGTGAAAGCACTCATAGTATGCCATGGACAGCCAAGTGCAGTGGTGCATGCCTATAATCTTAGCACTCAGGGGACTAGGGAGGCTAAGGCTAGAGGATCAACATGAGTTCCAGCTTGAGGCCAGCTTGGTCTACATAGCAAGTTCCAGGACAGCCTGGGCAACACAGTGAGACCTTGTCTCAAAAAACCAAGAAATTAAAAAATTAAAAATGCCACAGACTACTCTAAGTACTTTATGTATGGTATTCCAGCAAAAGAAGTTTATTATTTGTAGAAACTGAACCAGGGACAGTTGGATGCTCATTATAGAGTTGGTTCTGTTTGTGAAAAATTATTGAACTGTACACTTATGATATTTCTTTTTAAAGAATTTTTATTAGTCAGGTGTAGTGATGCATGCCTGTCATCCCAATGATTTGGAAGGCTAAGGCAGGAGGATCGCAAGTAGGAGGCCAGCATAGGCTACATAGTGAGACCCTATCTCAAAAAAAAAAAAAGAAAAGAAAGAAAACTGAGGGCAATGGCAGACACTTGTAATCCTAGCTACTCAGGAGGCTGAGGCAGGAGGATCAAAAGTCCAAGGCCAGAGGCAGCCTGTGTAGGTTAACAAGAGCTTATCTCAAAGAGAGAGAGAGAGAGAGAGAGAGAGGGGGGTGAGGCTCAGTGGTAGAGCACTTGCCTCACATGCAATAGGCCCTGGTTTCAACTCCAATACTGGGGTGGGGGGAAGGAAAATAATGGGAAAAGATGAAGGTATGGGATTTTACTTCTCACAGCCACTTCCTATAATATCAGCAGCCAGGCTAATATCCCAGGTAGGATAATGAGACCATCCCAAAGAATGGACTACTAGTTGGGCATGGTGGCACATGCCAGTATTCCCAGTGACTCAGGAGGTGGAGGCAGGAGGATCTCAAGTTCAAGACCAGAGGCAGTCTGCATAATTTAGCAAGACCTTGTCTCAAAAGTTAAAAAAAAGAGAGAAACAGTGTGCTGAGGGTGCAGCTCAGTGGTACAGCACTTGCAAAGCATGCAAGCGTGAAGCCCTGGGTTCACCCCCCAGTACCCCCTCCCCCAAAGAAAAGAAAAAGAAAAAAGAAAGGACTACTAATATTTCAATAAATACCTGGGCACAGTGGCACAGAGTGGCTTGGGAGCCCGGCGTGGAAGGATTGCAAGTTCTAGGCCAAAGACAGCCTGTGTACCTTAAAGAGACCCTGTCTCAAAGTACAAAGTAAAGTATGGGCTGAGGGTATGGCTTACTGTCTGAACACATGCAAAAAGTATGCGTGAGGCCCCAGATTCAACTCCCCAGTAGAGCAAATAATATAATAATAATAATAATAATACTTCAATCAAAAAAGATCTCATCTCTGCACACAACAAAGCCTGTCCCCTCTCCCAGGCACACAGAACTTCCAGTCAGCTTTCTAGTGCCTTGGTGTTAGGTACCATCAACTTGGGTACCACTCAGAGTGATCCCATGTACAACAGAACAAAATACTACCTGATACTGTACCATGCCTGGCACTAGTGTCAGTGCTTCTTTGCTGTTCATAGAGTTTTTGATGGCTGATTGTTTCAGGAGTGGGCTGCTGGGTCCTTCTCCCAAACTTACAGCACCTGGTATTCCCATGCAGTCTCCCATCCAAGGACTAACCAGGCTCACCCCTGCTTAGCTTCCAAGATCTGATAAGATTGGACATGAGGGTGGTATGCTGCAGGCTTTAGTGCCTTACTATTACATATAAACAAATCACCAACAATTTCAGACAACTCAAAGTTCCAATGTGAAAGTTGGAGGCCAAACCAGAAACAAACAAACAAACAAAATAGAAAAAGGGAACTTGGAGAAAATATATGCAATACAGGGGTAGAAACAAACATAAAAATAACCACCATGCCTCTACTCTAGTTAGTATACTTGGAAAAATAAGAGATGATATAGCCAGGCATGGTTTTGTAGGCCTGTAACGCTTGCACCACTCAGAAGGCTGAAGCAGGAGGATCGTGAGTTCAGGGGCAGCCTGAGCTATGTAGTGAGACCAGGTCTCAACAAACAAACAAAAAACTTTACAAAAGGCTGTTGTATTCATAGAACACAAAACATGAGTGAGAGAGTCAGATGTCGTAGCATACGCCTGTAATCCCAGTGACTGGGGAGGTGGAGACTAGAGGATCACAGAGGCAGCCTGTGTAATTTAGTGAGACCCTGTTTCAAAATAAAAAGTGAAAAATGGACTGGATGTACAGCTCAGTGGTGGAGTGCTTGCAAAGCTTGTGTGAGGCTCTGGGTTCAACCCCCTAGTACCAATAAAAACAAAAAGAAAAAAATAAAAAAGAAGCATGATCAAGAATAAAAGGGAAAATATATAAAAAATAAAACAAATATTAGGAATAAGAATGGTACTGAATTTCTCAAGAGAAATCAGTAAGCTGAAAGACAATGGATCTATGCCTTCAAAACATGTAGTGAATATAATTTCCATTCTACATTCAGCCAACCGATCAATTGAGTATTAGGGTAGAATAAATACATTTTCAAACATGTAGTACTCAACAATTTTTCCTCCCATGCACACATTCCTAGGAAGTGAGTTCAGAATTTGCTCCACTAAAACTAGAGAGGAAACTAAGAAAGAGGAAGACATGATATCCAGGAAGGAGAAGATCTGACTGAGGAGATGAAAGGAGGAAGACAGAGGGCTCTGGGGAAAAAATGGATCTGACAGGTTATTAATTTAACTGTGTATAAATTACATTGAAAATCTGTTGCATAGTTTGGAAACACTGAGTTATAGGTACAGACAGGGGTGCCATGTATAACTATACAGGCTGTGCACTGCATGACTTCACAGAACATCAATAAAAACTAAACAAATTAAAAGGAGAAGCAATGAGAAAACCTCGGAAGGAACAGTTGTTTAAAAAAGAAAATGTGCTGGGCGTAGTGGTGCATGTCTGTAGTCCCAGTGACTCGGGAAGCGAAGGCAAGAGGATCACAGGTTCGAGGCCATGGGCAGCCTGCATAATTTAGTGAAACCCTGTGTCAATTTAAAAAAAATTTAAAAAGGGCTTGGAGTTGCAGTTCAGTGGCAGAGCACTTGCCAAGTATGAGCAAGGCCTTGGGTTTAGCCCCCAGTACAAGAAAGAAAGAAAAGAAAAAAGTAGGAAAGGGAGAGAGAAAGAGAGAGGAAGAAAGAAAGAAAGAAGAGAAAAGAAAAGGAAAGGAAAGGAAAAAGAAAGAGAAAGAAAGCAAAGAAAAAAGTAGGAAAGAAAGAGAGAGCGAAAGAGAGAGAGAGAGGAACAAAGAAAGAAAAGAAAAGAAAAGAGAAGAGAAAAGAAAGAGAAAGAAAGAAAAGAAACATAAACTGGGTGCTATGGCGCACACCTGTAATCCCAGTGACTCTGGATGCTGAGGCAGGAAGACCACAGGTTAAAGGCCAGAGACTTAGCGAGACTCTGTCTCAAAATACAAAATGGGAGAAAAAAAGTGAAAAAAATGGGACCAGGGATGCAGCTCAGTTGTAGAGCACTTGCCTAGCATGTGCAAAGCCCTGGGTTCAACCCCCTCCCAATACGGAAAACAATAAAATAAAAAAGAAAACATAATGTAGGCAGGTCTTAAGGCATATAAAATATTTTAAAAAACCATAATCATAATATACTACTTGACTAGTCAGTTATTTATACGTAATCATAATAACATAAACATTATTATTTATCCAAAAGTTGTTACACTATTGAGAGGATGAGGAGGAAAGAACTGGAGGGAAGTT
>VMDO01003177.1:66344-149214 GCA_007922755.1 Pedetes capensis
GGTGATTCTAGCAAGAGGCTTTATCACTAGTTCCTAAGACAATTCCTGAAGAGGCCTAATGATAGCTGATGGTCTCAGAGGTGTTGGTGGCATTTGCATTAAAAACCTCTCCTTTTTGTGCTGAAGGTGACTCTATTAAAAGCTGCAATGAAGAGTCTAATTTTTTTTCAGATTATTTAATTCCTTTTTTTATAAAGATTTTTGATTGTACATGTTAATGGGGTATGAAAAGATAATCCATTTCACATATATACTGTGCAATTACCAAATCAGTATCATTGACTCTTCCATCTCCTTAAACATTTTACAAAAAGCGTTGATTAATATGTAGAGATAATTGTACATATTTATCAGATATACTATGAATTTTTTTTAAAGTTTACAGCCTCCTTTTTCAAAACAAGAGTTCCCTGATTGTTGGAAGGTTGGTCCTGGGCTGCTCTGCAAGAGATCAGGGAGGTCAGAGGCCTGTCTCCTGGTATAATGGACGGTGAGCCACAAAGGCTGCTATCATGGGAGACCTACTTTAGCAAAGTGTCTCTGAGCTTCAATCTGCCCTCTCAGATGAATACACAGAGACTAGAGAAGCCCCGGGGCAGAGGCCTTGTCTCTGGGCATTGTCATTGGCTCTGATAGAGGCTAAGTCTCCATAATATGATTCTGCAGGGTGTGCCGCACTCAAGGGGTATTTGTGGGGGAATGAAATTTAGCCTATATTCTGCTTGTCAGCCAAGCCTTATGCTCTAATGCAGGAATGCCACTATCAGCAGAGAAAGGCAAGCTTTTTTATAATTGGCCCACTCAAAAGGGTGCCTTTTTCTAATTTATCCACAGGGGGAGAAGGACTATTTTTTGCAATGCTTCTGCTCTGAGGGTTGTACCCTTTTCTAATTTGGCCTAAGAGATCTTATGAGCTAGCTGCAGCCTTGGCTCTCTCAGAAGCACTGATGTACAGATACCAGATTTCTAAATACTAAGACGCCTAACAACAACAACAAAGGAAACTTTATCAGAAGTCTTGAGTAACCAGAAGGTGACACTGGAAGAGGCCCTTTCTCCTTTCCTGAGTGAGTCCTGTCCACTCTTATTTCTGCAGGCAAACTAACACAAAAAATTACTTTGGGCCAGGCATGGTGGCTCAAACCTTGGGAGGTGGAGGTAGGAGGATAGCAAGTTCCAGACAGAGGCAGCCTGAATAATTTAACGACATCCTATCTCAATTTAAAAAGTATAAAAGGGGTTGCGGGTGCAGCTCAGTGGCAGAGTACTTATAAAGTATGTGTGAGGCCCTGGGTTCAGCCCTCCAGTACCACTAAATAAATAAATAAATAAATAAATAAATAAATAAATAAATACATCAATACATACATAAATAAAATGGCTTTGGTCAGATTAGATCAAGATGGTAGCCTGAGCACTTGTAACTCTGTCCTCATCCTCCCCTCCCCCAATCCCTTAAAACATGGAAAAAGCAAAAGAAAAGAAAAAAGAGTCTCAAAGAAAAACATGTTATCAGCAGTACAGAAAGTGTAAAGAATCCTTTAAGGGTAAAAATCAGAGAGAATCATACTGATAAGAGAGTAGGAAGAACTCAGTCTAAAACCTGCAAAAGAAATTTATTAGAACAAATGCAGAGAAAATCAAATCTCAGAGTGAATAAATGCAAAGAATAAGGGATTCCTGCAGATATTTCAAGAATTACCTTCAGAAAAGAAAGGCCAGTTGAGTGCCTCTGTGGCCGCCTAGTCCCTCCCTGCCCTAACTTATTCTGAAGTTAAAGCCTAGAATTTCACACTAAACAAAGTGAAATATTTGCTTCCAAAAGTTTGCTAGTATGAGTGTTAAGATGTTAGGAAAAACAAAACCAAATCAGAACAGACCTCAGTATAATCTGGACCCACAGAAAATGTATGGGAAAACAAATAAGATGCAATTTTGGTAGGAGGAAAAATACAATAAAGTCCTCCTGTGCCAAAGTAAAATTATTTTGGCAATTTACAGGGAGGGAGAGGACCAACCTTTCTGTCTCCTCTGTACCCACCCACCTTAATGCGAACACTGAGAGGTGAACAATACTTACTTGAGTAGTGGAGTATAGGATAAATTTCATTCCCCCACAAATATCCCTTGTTTAGGGCATACCCTGGAGAAGGATATTGTAGAGACTCATGGCCTTTATCAGAGCCAATGTCAATGCCCAGAGACAAGGCCTCTGCCCGCTGCGGCTTCTCCTATCTCCATTCAATCCACTCACAAAGTTCTCTCCCTTAGGAGACAGGCTGGCCCAGGAACACAGGCCAACTGTATTGCTGAGGAAAACTAGGCCAGCCATGTTTGCTAATTTGCCCATACCTTCTTTTTTTGCAGTACAGGAGATCCAACTCAGCGCCTTGTGCATGCTAGGCAAGTGCTCCACCAGTGAGATTCATTCCTAGGCCTCAATCTGTCCCTTCTTCACTGAAATGCATGGTTCACAAAGGATTTCCAGAAATATTTACAGAAAATCTGCAGCATCAAAGAAAAGGACCTACCTGGGTGTGGTGGCACATGCCTGTAATCCCAGCACTTGGGAGGCAGAAGTAGAAAGATTACATGTTCAAGGCCAGCCTGGACTGCATAGTGAGAACATATCTCAAAAAACAAAATGACAAACAAAACAAAAAGAATTCAGACATGGCACATATGGGATGGCTCATTTCTGCTCATGGTTCTCAGCTGGAGTGACTTGAATGGCTAGGGAATAGGACCATTTGTGGGTGGGCTGGTCATCCTTTTCTCCATGAAGCCTCTCCAGCTGGCTAGAGTCTCCTCACAGAATGACAGACTCTGTCTGGGTAAGACAGATTTGTTACATGGTACCTCAAGGGTTGCAGAGTGAGTGTTCCAAAAAGCCCAAGTGGGCTGGGCACGGTGGCATATGCTGGTAATCCCAGCAACTTTGGAGGTGGAGGCAGGAGGATCACAAGTTGGAGGCTAGCGGCAGCCTGCACAATTTAGCAAGAACCGGTCTCAAGATAATAAGTAAGTAAGTAAGTGAGTAAGTAAGTAAGTAAATAAAGGGCTAGGTGTTGTGGCGCATGCCTGTAATCCCAGCAACTCAGGAGGCAGAAACCACAGGCACCCTGTGCTAATTTAGCAAGACCCTGACTCAAAAATAATAAAATAAAAAATGGGCTAAGGATGCAGCCCAGTGGTAGAACACTTGCAAAGTATATGTGAGGCCCTGGGTTCAACCCTTGTGTACCACAATAAGTAAATAAATAAATAAATCAAACAAATTAAAAGAGGCTGGGGGCAAGCTCAGTGGTAGAAGCTCAGCTTGCCCAGCACAAGGCCCTGGATTCAACTCCCACCATACTGCAAAAATAAGCAAACATACAAATAAATAAATAATGAAACAATAAAATAAAATAAAAATCCCAGGTAGAAGTTACAAGGCTTCTTATGTCCTAGCCTTGTAAATCTCTAAATGTTATGTCTGCATGCTTTTGGGTTGTTGTTGTTGTTAGGTGCCATCAAGTGGGTGTCTGACTCATAGCGACCCTATGTACAACAGGTGAAACACTATTGTCAGTGCTTCTCTGCTATTCTTAGGGTTTTCAATGACTGCTTGTTTTTTGGGGGAGTGGGTTGCCATGTCCTTCTCCCAAGCCTACAGTACCTGGTGTTCCCAGGTGGTCTCCCATCCAAGTACTAACCAGGCCGGACTCTGCTTAGCTTCGGAGATCTGACAGGATCAGATGCCACAGTAGTATGGTTTACCAAGTACTTAAGGGAGGAGGAATGAGACATCAACTGGAGAGGAGAAGGGAAGAGGGGAGGGGAGATCATTGTTAAGACAAGGTTCCTGAGAAAGTGGAAAGGTATAGAATTCAGACATGAGGAATCCAGATGAAGAGATTGGTCTCAGGACAGGTCTTCTATTGCTATGAGGAGAAAGGTAAAAAAGTAACCAGCAGATGAGGACAATCCTATTTTCCTTTCTATTTTATGTCCAAAGTAGGACACATGGGATGGGGGGAGTTTGAGAAAAGTAGAGATGCTTTGAAATGATACAGAATGACTTTACAACAGATATGTATTAGGATTTTTCAGTAGGCTTTTGGGCACATTTGGGGTAAAATATTTCTCTAGAAATCAACAGATCATGTGAAGAAGTAAGGAAATGAAGTTTATAACATTACTTAACAAGACTGATCATGTACATATATAATACATACATACATATATATATATTTTTTGAGAGATTACCTATACAAATATAGACATTTTTGCAAATACCCATAGAACATTTTCAAAAGTGAATCATGTTTTTATTAGTCTACAAAAATGCAGAAATCATACAACTAATGTTTTCAGCCTGCAACTGAAATTAAAAGTAAAATAAAATTTTACCAGTCTGTGATATTGTTATTAGTAACAGAAAATGGATTTATAGTTACTTGAAATTACAAAATAGCAATGATAAGGTATTACATATTAAGATAAGCAACACATTTTTTTGAGACAAGATCTCCTTATATAGCCCAGGCTGGCCTGGAACTTGAGATTCTCCTGCTTCACCTTCCAAGTGCTGGGATTACAGGTATGCACTATTATGCCCAGCTACACAACACATTTTTATGAAAAAAATCCAAAACAAAAAACTGTAATGGGTAGAGTGGCATTTTGGTGCTAGGTATTGAACACAAGGTCTTGTGTGTGTAGGCCAGTGCTCTACCACTGAGCTACAACCCCAGCTCTGCAGATATTTTTACTGTCCAGCTTAATAGAAACTGAAATTTGTATTTTCTTCATTCAATTTGTTGTGATATATTGTTTTGGTAGACATGTGTTATGGTTTGGATGGGAGAATGAGAGTGTGAGCTAGAAACATGACAGGAATCTCCAGATAAATCGGAAGTCCGCTCAAGATCAGCAAGCATGAATTCAGAGTCATATCAGTCTGTTGAGCTGAGAGATTTTCTCTTGTAGTGCTTCACAGCTCTAGTGGAGAGAGAAAAGGCTGTGGATAATATGCCAAGATCTTCACTGAATGCATAGAGGACAACAAAGAGGTGGAATCAAGGTGCAACCAACTGTCACTAAACCCAGAGGAAGATAGATCAAGGGGTTTATCTGAGGGTGGAGGAAGAAGTGTCACTGGTGGCATGGCAGAGAGGTACAGCATGGCCACTTAGTCTGAAGAGTTCCCCTAGTTTAGACCTCCACTCAGGTTAAGCTGGGTCCTTAGCTTTGCCACAGAAAAGAATTTCAGGGAGAGCCAAAGAGAGTGAAACAATGTTATAGATTTTATTGAGTACACAATGTAGAATACATGTGGACACTCCGAGAGAGGCGTCCAAGACACAGAAGAGAACTAACCAAGAGAGCAAAGAGGAGGAAGCCAAAAAAAAAAAAAAAGCCAGCACACATTTTCTCTCTAGTTTTATTTAACCTAGGGTATGCCCCATGTGATGTCAGTCCTGGGCGCATAGTTCTGGGTGCCTAGTGTGAAAAGCCGAGAAAGGTCCATCAGAGGCTGGGAATGTGCCAATAAGATCAAAAGAAGAAGTTCCATTGTTAAGATTTTTCTATTAGAGGAACTTACCTTAGTAAAATGAGATTATATATTGTATTGTTGTTGTTGGGTGCTGTCAAGTCGGTATCTGACTCATAGCAACCCTCATAGGGTTTTCAATGGCTGACTATTTTGGGATTGCCTTGGGAGTGGATTGCCAGGTCCTTCTCCCATTTTTTGAGGTGCTGGGAATTGAACTTGGGACATTGGAGACTGCAGTGCAGCGCTCTACCAACTGAGCTAAATCCCAGCCCCATATAATGTACAGGTTTAAGAAAAGAGTCACGAGGGAGTTGCCTGGGTTTTTCTCAAAGCAGCACAGAATTACAGAGGGGAAGGATTAAAGGTTACATACACTGTTTTTTTTACCCCAAGTGTGGCTTATTGCTGCTTTAACATTTTCATTATTTCAAATATCTCTCAAAAATAATGTCTCTATATGGGCAGTCCTCACAGCAGTCCTGGTAGTTGTGTCAAAATTCTTAACTCTCAGCTGGTGAGATTCCAACCAGTCTTTTGGGTGAAAGCTCTTTCCCTTTCCATGTTCCCCAGACTTCCCTATATTTCTATCCTGCTTCAGAATGAGCCAGAATTGGCATCGTAACTGCAAGAGGATGCCCACTTCACCTCCTGATTGCAGTGCAAGTGGTGTGTTGGTGTAAATCACTTTCATTGGAAAGAGATGTAAAGGAAACTGCACCCTCAAGGGAAAGCCAAGAATACCAGTGCATATTCAAGGATGAGTTTGAGGATGGTAGAAGAATCTGTTAATCATGGAATGGCATTCCAGTAAGTATAGCAGGAGCACCTGGACGTGAAGGTTGTTGTTGTTAGGTGCTGTCGAGTTGGTATCTGACTCATAGCGACCCTCTGTACAACAGGGGAAACACTATTGTCAGTGCTTCTCTGCTGTTCATAGGGTTTTCAATGGCAGACTGATCTTTGGGAGGGGGTTGCCAGGTCCTTCTCCCAAGGCTACAGCTTCTGGTGTTCCCAGGCGGTCTCCCATCCAGGTACTAACCAGGCCTGACCCTGCTTAGCTTTCGAGATCTGATGGGATCGGATGCCACAGGGCTACGGGGGCAGGCGGAAGTGAAGGTAGAAGTGGGAAATCAGGTACAAGGAGAAGCACAGAACAGTATGGTATGTGGGGGAGAGGAGGAAGAAGAAGAAGAGATATCTCAATAAGAAAAATAAGAATTTAACAGTGCTTTGCATGGATTATCTTTAGTTCTCCTAACAGCCTCATGAAATAGAGCTGTCATCGTAAAGATGAGAAGGTAGACACAGTTCAAGTAACTTGTCCTTCGTCAGCAAGATAGAAAGACAGGGAAAATTTGGGAGACATGGTAAGGAAAAGAGCTGGCACCCCAGGATCTGGTTTAAATTGCACTGGCTGAAAACCAAGAATTTCAACACAATTACCAAGGAAACTGCTGTGAGGACTGTCTGCTTAGAGACATTATTCCGAGAGATATTTCAAAGGAAGATGTTAAAATAGCTATGTTTAGGGTCGAAATGCTTGTGACCTTTGAGTTTAACCTTAATCCTCTGCAATCCTGTGATTCTCTGAGAATCTCACAAACAGAATTAGGGAACATATTTTCAGGGCATATGCCCAGACAACTCCATTGTAAGTCTATATAATGTACCTCCTGAACCACCTTATAATCTCATTTTACTAAAGGGAAGTTTCTCAAATAGAAAGTATACCAAAACATTTCTACTTACTCTTTTAAATTCTAAACAATGAAAATACTTTAAAAACAAAGAATTAAAAAAGAAAGTACATCTTTTGACCTATTTTGACTTATGTTTCTATCTTATTGGCACTTTCATAAACCTTAACAATGTACCTTGTGAAGTCACCTTACACTCTCATGCACATAAGGGAAAATTATTTAAGCTGGAAAAATAGATAAATCAGCTCACTGTTTTGTTTAGACTTTGAATTGAATTGTAAATCGCATCTTTCTAGCAAGGTAACTACAAGGGCCACCAAGGCTATCTACACCCTTTGTGAAGACACCTAAGCATGATCTCCCCTATCCCATGTCCATGTCTTGGATATGTACTGTGATTCTTTCCCTTTCTGAGCACCTGTATTTGTTTCCTTGACCATTTGAGCACCCAGGCTTACCCTACTGCATGTACCTAATAAATTCTACAACTTTGTTTCACTCTCTGACTCATCCTGAAATTTATTTCTGCAACAAAGCCAAGGACTCACCTTCATGGAGGTTCTGAGGCGGGGGAACTCCTCAGTGCAGGTGGAAACACTAGGCTGCATCTCTTACCACCACTGACAGGTGCTTACCTATTTGGCAATGGCAGAAGAAAACAGGGATCTGAGTGAGGCATAGCGGGTTTGGCTCATCATTTGGATATATGGTTAATCCCAATAGTCTTCTGATAAATAGGAGGCTCTTAGGTTTCCAAATTTAGCTGTATTTGGTACTGGAGGTGGGAGCTGTTGTTTTGTTGGCGTTCCGTATGTTGCAGACCTGTACTCCTAATGACTCAGGTGGCAGAGGCAGGAGGATTGTGAATTCAAGGCCAGATGCAGCCTGTGTAATTTAGCGAGACTCTAACTCAAAGTGAAAAACAAAAGGGCTGGGGTGCACCTTGGTGGTAGAGCATTGCCTTGCATGTGCAAGGCCCTAGCTTCAACCTCTGAGTACAAATAAATATATATATAAGTAAGTAAGTAAGTAAGTAAATAAATAAATAAATGAATAAATAAATAAATAAATGGCTAGAGGGAGCGGTTCAGTGGTAGAGCACTTACCTTGCATGTGCAAGGCCCTAGCTTTAATCTCCTAGTACTGAAAAGAGAGAGAGAGGTAGAGAAGAGAGAGAGGCAGGGAGGGAGAAAGGGAAGGAAAGAGAGAGAGACAAGAGACAGAGAAAGAGAGAAGAGAGAGGAGAGAGAGAGAGGAGAGAGAGAAGAGAGATCTATTTTGACCTATTTGTCTATCTTACGAAGTATGCACTTACAAAGAGAGAGATTACTGCAAACTTTCTGGGCAGCATTTTAGAACCTTGCATCAAGATGAATATAAAGCACTTTTAAACTCCCAAGCAAATAAACATAGTTGTTAAATGCTTAATGCTTCTTATAGCTTTTACTAAAATATATGATTTAATTGGGGTTTCTGTGTCCTGTGCTACATATCCATTGAGAACCATTGTATTTTATTATTCTCATTTTCTATATCTTTTTGTTTCTTCTTTTTA
This sequence comes from Pedetes capensis, assembly GCA_007922755.1. Taxonomy (NCBI): domain Eukaryota; kingdom Metazoa; phylum Chordata; class Mammalia; order Rodentia; family Pedetidae; genus Pedetes; species Pedetes capensis. The sequence goes on from VMDO01003177.1 coordinate 75,142, forward strand.
ATCTTTGCCCCATGTACAATAAATTGCACAGGACATTTATGCACAAATTAAAGGAGACCATGTATGCATAAAGCATACAGCTCCTTTATAATTATTATTACATGAATAAATTAAGTTCATTTTTCATTTTTGAAGAGGTTTATTTTGAAGTATGTCATTTTTATTACATGCAATGTGATAAAAATACAGTGAATGTTTAAATAAGAATTTTTATTACAGTAAAAGACACATTACTATTAATCCTCCTTAAAATACTACCCCTGGCTTTGAAATCCCATCTTTCTTGCCACTTTCTGGAGCAGTTCTGGAAGTCCTCTTTCATGTCTTTAGTTTCATCCTCCATTATGACAATTGTCCCTGTCACACATCCCTTCTGGTATAGCAATTTCTGTCAAATAAAAACATTACAGTGTGTCCTCATCCACCTTAATCACCAGATCTGGCACCATGCGACTTCTGTCTCTTCCGTAAAGTCAAAATGACCATGAAAGATAGGCATTTTAAATCAGTTCGGGACATCAAGGCAGCCACAGCAGTGCGACTAAAGACACTCATGAAAGAGGACTTCCAGAATTGCTTCAGAAAGTGGCAAGAATGATGCAATAAGTGTATGTAAAGCCAGGGGGAGGATTTTGACGGGGATTAATGGCAATGTGTATTTTAGTGTAATAATTTTTAAAAATTTAAACATTCACTGTATCTTTTGATCATACTCCATATGGCTTTTTGCAGTAATGTTTTATTTGAAGGTGAGTTCTTTGTCAGGAGCAAACGCCCAACCATTACCTTGGAAAAACAGGACCCACATTATGATGATACCATTTACAACATAATATCCATAAATTCATTGCCAGGAAAATTGGGCCGTACTTGTGTATTTGTGTAGGTAGGTTATGAATGAAGGCACTTACTTACATAATCAGATATGAATATCTCAATACCAATCACCTAGCCAGGAATGGTGGTGTGCACCTGTAATCCCAGTAACTCAGGAGGCAGAGGAAGGAGGATCACTGCGACCTCGAGGCCAGAGGCAGCCTGTGCAACTTAGTGAGACTTTTTCTTAAAATAAAAAACAAAAAGGGGCTTGGGATGCAGATCAGTGGTAGAGCACTTGCAAAGGCCCTTGGTTCAACCCAAAGTAGTCCCCTCCATAAAAACAAAGCAAAACAAAACAAAACAAAAAAACCCCAAAACCCCGAAACACAGCCAATGACCTAACTTGGCATTTGTCATATTTCAGATTTGGTTTCTGCAATTATCAAAGTTTATGAAAGTAGATTAATATATATGTATATATGTACATGTAGCTATATGTTAATTCTCCCATATATAGAATTTCTTATAACTTAGATACAGTACATATGACTTTTGTTTGTTTTTTCAGTGCTGAGGATCCAATCCAATGCTTGGCACAGGCATGTGCTCTACTACCTAGCTACACTTCCAGCTATGTATAATTTTCATACAATTAAAATTAATTGATAGCCAGGCATGGTGGTGTACACTTGTAATCCCAGCAACTCGGGAGGAGAAGGCAAGAAGATCACAAGTTCAAGGCCAGAGGCAGCCTGTGTAATTTAGTGATACCCTGTCTCAAGATAAAAAATAAAAAAGGCATTGAGGGAGAAACTTAGTGGTAGAGTGCTTACAAAGTATGCACGAGGCCCTGGGTTCAAGATCCCAGCACCATAAAAAAAAAAAAAAAGAAAAAAAGAAAGAAAGAAAGAAAAAAAAAAGGGTATTGACAGGCAGAGAATGAATGGGTACTAGAAGCAAGCTTTTGAGAAATGGGAGGCTCTAGTGAGGGCCTGACCTCATGAGAAGAAAAAAAGTCACCTATTACTTCAAGTGCTACAAATCCTAAGGTTAATATTTAGAATAAATCTAAAATTAGTAGGTTTCTCAAACAAAAAATTCAAGATATTAAGAAGTCCATCCAGGTGTTTGTAATTGGGGTTCAACATTTTAACTTTTATTTGCTAGTAGTATATATACTTACTACATAAAATATTTTGGGCTGGGGTTAGGCTCAGTTGATAGAGTGCCCTCTAAGGAACCGGGTTCAATCTTCAGCACCACAAAAAGAAGAGAAGGAAGTGGCAATGCAATCCTGAAACAATCACCCATTGAAAATCCTATGAGAGTCATTGTGAGCCCACCTGACTCGATGGCACCCAACAAGAACAACGTAAAATATTACTATATACAGATAGTCCTGGGCTGGGATTTAGCTCAGTGGGTAGAGCGCTGTGCTGCAGTCTCTGAGGTCCCAAGTTCAATTCCCAGCACCACAAAAATGGGAGAGGGGCCTGGCAACCCACTCCCAAGGCAATCCCAAAACAGTCAGCCATTGGAAACCCTATGAGGGTCGCTATGAGCCTGATACCGACTCGACGGTACCTAATAACAACAACAACAGATAGTCCTTGATTTATGATTCAACATAGGATTTTTTTTTTTGTAGTACTGGGAGTCTGAACCCCATGCATACTTTTCAAGCACTCTACCACTGAGCTGTAGCCCCAGCCCCCTTTTCACTTTTCATCTTGAGACAGGATGTCGACAAGTTGTACAGGTTGCCTCTGGCCTCGATCTTGCAATTCTCCTGCCTGAGCCTCCTGAGTCACTGGGATTACAGGTGTATTCCACTGTGCCCAGTCAATTTAAGATTTTTTTTTACTTTACAACGGTGCAAGAGCAGTATGCATTTGGTAGAAACATTGAATTTTGATCTTTTCCTGGTTTAGCAATATGCAATATATTTTCTTGCTGTGCTGGGCAGGGACAGCAAGTAACATCAGCCTTCCAGTTAGCCATATGATAATGAGGGGAAATAATTAATACTCTATAAGTGTCCCGTGCTGCTAACCTGGGAGGCTTGTTAGATTAGATATATTAAATGTACTTTCAAGCCAGGCACAACGGGTGCACACCTGTAATCCCAGAGACTCCAAAGGTAGAGTGAGGAGGATTCTGAGTTTGGGCCAGAGGTTGCCTGCATAACTTAGTGAGGCCTTGTCTCAAGATTAAAAATTTAAAAAGGGCTAGGGGTGAAGCTCAGTGGTGGAAGGCCCTGGGTTCAATCCCCAAGTACTGCAGCAAGGTGGGGGGGAGGGAGAGAGAGAGAGACCGTTCAATTTAATGATATTTCGATTTATAATGGGTTTATGGTGCCGTCATCCCATTGTAAGTAGAAGAACATCTGTATAATATCTGATGCAAACTATTTTCACTCATCTTAAACAGCTTAATAATGGATGTTAATTGCTGTTTATAATGTATTTTTGTTAAATGGTAGGCCCCCAGGGTGATGTGAGAGTTGCCAGGAGAAGAAAGGTGTTTGGCAAGAAGGTTCAGGGCTTGGGGTCTGGGCTTTTTTCATTAAAAAAAATTTTTTGAGACAGTCTCGTTGTGTAGCTCAGGTTGTCCTGGAATTCGATGTGTGGACCAAGTTGGCCTCGAACTCTCATCAATTCTCCTGCCTCCTGAGTGCTGGGATTATAGTTGTGCACCACCACATCCAGTTGGTTGTTGTTTTGAGACAGAGTTTTGCTATTGTAGCCCAGGTTGGTCTCAAACTTGTGATCCTCCTGCTTCAGTCTCCTAAATGCTGGGATTACAGGTGTATGCTATGGTATTGCATGTTCATAAACTCAAGATCCTAAATGTCACAGAGGTGACTGATGCTAGGAATGTGGACTCACACTAAGCACATTCACAAAAGACTGATGTATAACCCAGAATGGCAATTGACTAATTTACAAAGACAAACATAATTGTTCACACAGATTCGATTTTAAAATAGCAAATTATAATCTGAAGATTGTTGGTACCATAGAATCAAGACCAGTTGAGGCATGGTATCAACCAATTGTTCACCTATACTTGAGTAATATAAATGCAAAGTGGCAGTGGCAGTGCCTGGGTCGGGGGGGGGGGGGACAGCCTGGCATCATCACCTGTAGCCTGAGTTCCCATCCTTAGGGACTTCTACTGAAGTGGAGTCCAGTCCTTGGCTCCATTGCAAAAAAGAATTTCAGGACTAGTTGAAGTGTAACAAAGTTAGTGAGTTTATTAATTTGGAATAAGAGACAGTACATGATTTAGATTTAAGCATGGACATTCTGAGAGAAAAATAGACTCTTAAGTACCCATCCAAGATATGGATGCAGGCTTCTCCGGAGAATCACATTAAAGTGTCTGAACAATAGCTAATTGTTGGGAACGAAAGAATTCCCAGACAGGCGAGACCTGCTGTTGAGATAAAACCAGAAGAAGGAGTATAACATGGGCTATGAACAACAGTATCAGGGACTGGGGGAAGGTCATGGCCAGGCATGGAGCCAAGGCACGCAGCTCTCCCAGCTAGTATTTTTTCATCTTGCTTTATTCTTAGAGTACTCCCCTCAGCAACAGTTTATCCAATAGCAATTAGGCAAGTCTCTCTGTGAGTAGCCGACCCAGCCTTCTTGCTTCTCTCTATAAAACCCCCTGTATGACGTTCAATAAACGGACTTGATCAGCAACTGCAGACTTGTCCCCTTGTCTCCTTTCTTCCACTCACCCCTCCCCCACAGGGACCGTTCGATTGAGCCGCGAGCCGGCTCAGCTAATATATATGATTTTTTGACCTAAGTACAAAAGCAAGCAAACAAACAAACCTAATGAGCTCGTTTGCCTATTCTTTCTTTTTCTGCAGTATTGGGAGGTAGAACCCAGGGCCTCGTGCATGCTTTACAAGTGCTCTACCACTGAGCTGCACCTCCAGTCCATTTTTTAACTTTATATTTTGAGACAGGGTCTCGCTAAATTACATAGGCTCCCTGTGGCCTTGAGCTTGAGTTTCTCCAGCCTCCTCCTCCTGAGTTGCTAGGATTTCAGGAATGCACACCACTGCACCCAGCCATTCTTTCTATGTAAAGAGTTTCCTTTTTTCTAAAGTTGTATGGTGGCTTTACAAGGTACATTGATTAGGTTTAGGGAAGTGCTAATAAGAAAAAAACATAGATCAAAATAGGTGGAAGGAAGAAGTTCCCTTGTTTAGAGAATTTAAAAGATTAAGTAGAAATATCTTGGTGTACTTTCTATTTAAGGAACTTCTCTTTAGTAAAATGAGACTACACAAGGTGGTCAAAGAGGTGCACTATATACATTTACAGATAAGAAAACGGTCACAAGGAAGTTGTTTAGGCATGTGTTGGCTGCAAACATGGCTCATAATCTTGTTTGTCAGATTCTCAGAGAGGCAAAGGATTACAGAAGAGAAAGTAAGGGTAAACTCAAAGGTCACATATATTTTGACCTTTGTTATGTTGTTGTTAGGTGCCATAGAGTCAGAGTCTGACTCATAGCCACCCTATGTACAACAGGTGAAACACTATTGTCAGTGCTTCTCTGCTATTCGTAGAGTTTTCAATGGCAGCTTGATTTGGGGGAGTGGGTTGCTGGGTCCTTCTCCCAAGTCTACTGTACCTGGTGTTCCCAGGGGCTCTCCCATCCAAGTACTAACCAGGCTCAATCCTGCTCAGCTTCCAAGATCTGATGGGATTGGATGCCACAGTGCTATGGCTGCAGGCCAATATTTTGACTCCAAGCATGGCTTATTGCTATTTTAACATTTTCATTTGAAATATCTCTCAAAAATAATGTCTATGCAGGGAGTCCTCACAGCAGTTTTCTAGGTAGTTGTGTTGAAATTCTTGACTCTCAGCTGCTGAGACTTAAACCAGATCCCAGGGTCATGGCTCTTTCCTCTTCTCTTGTCCTCTTAATTTTCCTGTCTTTTCATACTGTCTCACATAGTACCACTTGTTAGGATCATGGTAATGGTCCATCTCTCCAATATGAACTAGAATATTTGCCCCCCTCCTTGAGAGACTGGTATATTTGTCTTACAGTGCAGTGTGCACCCAACTCACCTCTTGAGTGGTGCTTATTACTTTTTAAATGCTTTCTTTGCTGATAAAAATCCTTGACTGGCATGCTTGTTTTCTATGAGTTCTCTTTTTAAAAATTACATAAGTAAAACGTGTTTCATTAGCTGTCATGTCTTCAGATTACAAGTAGTACTGCTCACTCAGAGACCATTGTATTCTTTAAGGATAGTACCTCTCTTGATTAGCAGTTCAACTTGTAAGTGTCGAGGTGAAGCAGGGGACTGCAACCTTGTGACTTTTATTTAATAATTCCATGCAGGGAGTATTACTGTGGCCAATGAATAGGGTAAACAGAAAATCGGACACTCAACGAAATTCAGACAAAAAATTCCCATATATTGTTAGTGTTAAGCATGACCAAAATATTGGTGAGGTATACTAACACCTAAAATATGTGTTCACTGCTTATTTAAAATTCAAATTCAACCAGGCATCTTGTGTTTTTATTTCCTAAACTTGACAATTCGACCAGCACATTAACACGAAGCTATAAGGCTTGCCTGTGTTTATGCTGCTCAGAAAGCACCAACCCATTCGGTCACCTCAGAGAGGCAGCAAGAAACAGTCTCGCTAAAAAACTGTTCAGGTTAACAGTAGGTAGCAACAAACCACGGAAGAATCCTGACCCTCTGAGCAATCCGTAACTGACGCAATTACCATAAGTGCTGCTTGGACTGATTCCCCGCCTCCCCTATTCTTTTCTTCCTGCACCTTAAAAGAATTGCTTTAGCACTTCTTCCTTCTCAAGTCCCGCCCTTTCGGCTGCCCGCAACGGAGGGAAACCGGTTACCCAAAAGGAACTGGCAAAAACGTCGACGTGGAGTTCACGGAGCGGAAGTAGTCAGATTTCTCTGACAGCCGTAAAGCGCGGGTGTCTTTCCTCACCTTCCGGATAACGACAACAGCTCCGACTGTCAGTGCCGGCCTTCCTCGTGTAAGGGAGTCTGCTGCACCCTTGCTAATTCAATTTCTTTCCCACTCCGGGCCCTTCCCCATCGTCGCCCCCTTCACCTTGGATCATGTTCAAGAAGTAAGGACATGCCGTGGCCTCCATTGGCTGCTCACAAAGGCGGTGGGGGTGGGGGTGGGGAAGAGGGCGAGAGCAAAGATCCTCTTTCTCTCTCCCCCGCCCCTGCCGTCCTGACTCCCTAAGGTTTTGTATAGTCCTATGCTCTCACTCGCAACTTGCAACACTTCTTTAAGCTTTCCATCCCTAATCTTCAATCGGGTTTCGGTCCCTCCACTCCCATTTTCTTTTTCCTTACCCCTCTTTCCTTTTGCCCCCTCCTGCAATTCTGTCTCCATTCCTAGGGTTCTACCAATCACATCCTCGCACTGTGATTTAGGGGCATATCCTCTTTAGCTGAAAGGGGAGCCCTGCACTCACTGCCATATGTTTATTAGTTATGAACTGAATAAGGGAAGGCTTGACTTCCTGGGTCATGGGAGTGAAGGAGTCTGGGTGACAGGAAGCAAGCGGCCTGTCATTCCTATTGCCTAGCTGCAAGATTAGCCTTGTTTGAAAATAACGTGATGGCCCTATAGCTATTCAGTGTAAAGAAGACAGAATTCCTTGGGAACCTACCTAGTGATTTTGCCTTCCAAATTTGGTAGACGCAAAAAACGGGGAAGATGGGCAAAGGAAGGTGGGTTTTATGCATGAAATTTTAAGCAAAATTTGGCATCTTAGAAATCATCACCACCATGTCTTTAAAAAAAAAAAAACTCAGCAGATTACATAGCCTGGCAGGGGCCGATTTTCTGTGTTACGCTTGGGTTGGTCTTTTGTATGTTAATGCTTGCGAGTTTTATTATTGGTGCTAGTTTGTTTCTTCCTTTGAATAAGATTTTCCAGGAAAGGCATTTGCGTATTTGATTGCAGATTATAGTACAAAATCAGTCTTATTACTCCCTCCACTAGTTACTGTATACATGACAGTTAATTTTAATATTGTGTTAGATTGTTGGCTTTGTACTGAAGAAAATAAATGGAAAATGGTATTTTTAAAAACATTATTCCATATTATTTTAAGCATTTAAATACTTGCTTAGGAACAGTTGATCAATTAGAACAATGTCTTTAGATATTCTGGTACTTCTATTTAGCAATGCCTTTTTTTTTCCCTTGCAAAAATCACATGGCAGATTTGATGAAAAAGAAAATGTGTCCAACTGCATCCAGTTGAAAACCTCAGTTATTAAAGGTATTAAGAATCAATTGATAGAGCAATTTCCAGGTATTGAACCATGGCTTAATCAAATCATGCCTAAGAAAGATCCTGTCAAAATAGTCCGATGGTAAGTCTTTGTTTTTCTCTATGTAATACTTAGAGTAGCTGAGTATTAAATGGGTACGTTTCATTCATTCTAAATGGTGTTACTTCCACATTAACAATTGATAGATTAATGATGGAAAGAGACACAGAATAACTCTGAGACTTACCAATATTTGTATTTTCAAATACTTTCTTTATCCATGAAAAATGGGAGTTTGTGTATTGATCTATTGTAGAGTTTAATGTTTTTATTCAGAGTTGGATTTAATTTTGATTTGTTCTATAGAGATTTATTTTATTAAATTATTTAACAATGGAATTAAAATAACATAATATGAAATTGGTTTTGCCAGGTCATATTTTTCTCTACTGGACTGGTATGATAGGAAAAACACTGTAAACAATGTTTTTTGGCTAGAATTTTCATTGAAATATAAATGTTTGCTGTACGTTTGTATATGCATATTTCATGTTATAAATTTTAAAGTATATTTGACTTAGGTTCATTTTTGAAAGAAAATATCTAACTTGCTACTTTGTAATATTTATCTTACAGCCACGAACATATAGAAATCCTTACAGTAAATGGAGAATTACTATTTTTTAGACAAAGAGAAGGGCCTTTTTATCCAACCCTCAGGTTACTTCACAAATGTAAGTCTTAAGGTACAAAAAGAGGTGAAAGTGACTTCTGATAGTTAATTTGTTGTTTGTTAGTACTATGTAATAAGGAATATAAAACTAAAGTGAATGCTCATCCTGTGGTAAGTCTGGAAAATGAAAATTCTCTCATTATGCATTCCAGAAAGCTCAAGAAAAAACATTCATTCATTCAAAAAATATTTATTGAGCTTACTGTGTGCCAGGCTCTGAGCTAGGTATTGAGAATGCAAGTGGAAGCAAAGACGGACATGATTCCTGTCCTTATGAAGCTAATAGTCTGGTTGGGAGAATAGACAACAATTAGGCAATCATATACATATATATTCATAAAGTGGTAGGGGATATGAGCATTTTCATCTTTTAAATTTGTATCTAGATTTGCCTAATAGGGATAATTATGTATATGGGAAATCATTGGTTAGTTGTGGGAGTAACATTTATTACTAGTTGAGTGCCATAGTCAGGTGATAAAAGACCAAATGATGTTTATTTGGAGGTTGTTAGATTGAGTATATTATTGCAAAAGAAAATCCAAAGATGATACCACTCCAGTGAGCAAGAAGTTTTCAAATGTGAATTAAAATTTCTGCTATTTAGCATTGTATTCTAGACAAGAGACAGAAGGAAAGGTAGTGACTGGCTCTGTTATTGTTGGTGGTGTGATTAAATGAATCTGGCTTTTTGGTAAGAGGAGATAATTTTGAATTACCTTGTGGTGCAGAAATTAGGAGCAGTGAACCTGTTAGGCAAGTCTATAAAGAAATGAAGTCTTTAGCCAAGGCAGGAAGATTGCTATGAGTTCTGGGCTAGTCTGGGCTTACATAGTGAGTCCCAGGCCAGTACTAGCTACAAAGTGAGATTCTGTTGCAAACAAAACAAGACAAACAAAATCCAACCAACCAAACAATAAAAAATGAGGTGAAGCATTTCAATACTTACAAGGGAATAATTTCAGTTATTAGATTACATATTCATTTTGTTAGGTTAAAAAAAACTGATGGAGGGAGAGAAATTGCATCATGATGCAATGGGGCAATGGGAAAATGTCTTAAATAAAAATATTTTGGGTGCTATGGCACATACTGGGATGGGATTTAGCTCAGTTGGTAGAGCGCTGCTCTGCAGTCTCTGAGGTCCCAAGTTCGATTCCCAGCACTGCAAAATGGGAGAAGGGCCTGGCAACCCACTCCCAAGGCAATCCCGAAGCAGTCAGCCATTGAAAATCCTATGAGGGTCACTATGAGTTGGACTTGACTCGTTGGCACCTAACAACAACAACATGGTGCATACCTGTAATCCCAGTGACTTGGGAGGCTGAGGCACAAGGATCACAGGTTCCAGGCCAGAGGCAGCCTGAGCAATTTACCAAGACCCTGTCTCAAAAAAATAAAGAGGGAGGGAGACTGGGGTATTCTCCAGTGCTTGAGTGCTTGCCTCGCATGTGAGAGGCCCTGGGTTCAACCTCTAGTACCAAAAAGAAAGAAAATATTTTGCTGGTGACATTAAGTCATTTTGATGATGTCAATTCCTATTGAACTAAGAGAAAACAGAGACAAAATAATCAAATGTACTGCAGGAACCTAGGTTTGTTCTTGGTTTGAAAAACAAAAATTCAAGCGTCCCTCTAAAAATGAAATAAAAGACTTTCTTAGGACTATTGGAGGAAATTTGGATATGATTTAGTTATAAAATGATACTGCAGGATTGATGTTAAATTTTTAGGAGTGATGATAGTATTATGGCTATGTAGGAGAACGGCTTCATTCTTAGAAGAGGTTTGCCTATTTATGGTGAAGCATTATGGTAGCAGAGAATGTATATACAAATAGAAAAAGATAAAGCAGATATAGCAGAGTGAATGAACTATTATTCTAGTTTTTCTGTAAGTTGAGTATTGTCATAATAACTTTGAGGAAAAGGATGTTCTTATATAATAATGTTTTGCAGCAGATCATACTTTTAGAACATTTTATTCTTATGTAAAAATCAAAAATGATACACTTGTTACAGTTGATTAACCAATACAGATGATATGATGGTTTAAAACATGAATTTGGATTTAGGCAAAGCTAGGTTTGATTCTTAGTACAAGTCACTTTTGGTAAATTACATAACCTCCTTAAGCTTTGCTTCATTATCTTTAAAAAATGGACACTATAATTCTATGTCACCGTGGGTGTGGTGGTGCATACTGCAATCCCAGTGACCCAGGAGGTTAAGGCAGGAGGATTGCAGATTCAAGATCAGAGATAGCCTGCATAGCTTAGTGAGGCCCTGTCTCAAGATAAAAAATAAAAAAGCTAGGTGCCATAGGGCATGCCTGTAATTCCAGCAACTCAGGAGGTGGAGGCAGGAAGATCATGATTTGAGGCCAGAGGCAGCCTGCGTAACTTAGCGAGACCCTGACTCAAAAATAAAAAATGGGCTGGGGGTGCAGCTCAGTGGTAGAGCACTTGCAAAGTATGTGCAAGGCCCTAGGTTCAGACTGTTAATACCACAAAAAGAAAAAGGAAAGAAAGAGGGAGGGAGGGAGGGAGAGACAGAGAGAGACAGAGAGAGAGAGACAGAGACAGAGACAGAGAGAGACAGAGAGAGAGAGAGAGGGAGAAAAGAAAAAAAAAGAAAGGAAGGAAGGAAGGCACACCTGTAATCCCAGCAACTCAGGAGGCAGAGGCAGGAGGATCACAAGTATCACAAGTTTGAGACCAGAGGCAGGCTGGGTAACTTAGCAAGACCCTATTTCAAAAAAGTAAAAAAAAGAAAAAAAGGGAGGGGGCCTAAGGGTACAGCTCAGGAGTACAGCACTTGCAAAGCATGCAAGCACCAGGCCCTGGGTTCAACCCTCAGTACTGAAAAAAAAAAATAAAAAAAAAAAGCAAGAGCGAGAACAAGAGAGAGAGAGAGAGAACGAGAGAATGAAGGAAAGAAAAGGAAAAATTAATTCTGTGTGTCTCTGGGATTTTTGAGGATTAAATGAGATAGTTCATGTAATATACCTAACACAATGCCTGGAACATAGTAAGTATTCAGTGTATGATAACCATTATAAGGAGTAGTTCAATAGATGTTCGCCACTACTTATCATGATGATTGTTCATTATCATCATCATCATCGTCATTATGGAGGGGCAGATATCAGTGAAGACGAGATCTAGAAAACAAATTTTATGGCTTGTGAGCAGTAAATGCATTTGTTCACTTAGGTTTCTTTTTTATTATTAAGATGTTTAAATTAATTTGGAACTATGTTTAATATGGGGTCTTAGTAGGAAAAAGACTTGCCTGTCCTATGACTAGTAAGAGGGCTAGAGGTAAGGCATTAAAGTGAATAATTGTTGCCTCTTGTCATTATTTCTAGAGAGCACTGAGAATCTTAAAATGTTTTTTCCCTAGTTATTGAAGTCATACAGGGATCCATTAATTGTTAGATTATGAGTTATTCATAGACACATGCTTATGCTTTTCTTTAAAGATGAAAGCAGGAATAAGTGCACATAAATTTGGAAAATAACAGTAATAGGTAACTAATTATTACTTGTATTCCTATGACCTACAGTTAACTGTTAAGATTTGGGTGGACTTAAATCCAGTTATTTCCTGTGATGTGTGTAAATGCTTGCTTGTTTTTTTTTTCTTTTTTTGGGCTGGGGATTAAGCCAAGGGCCTTGCACATGCTAGGTATGCATTTTACCAGTGAGCTACACCTCAGCCCCTTTTTGTCCTTTTTAAATTGGGCTCTCTGTTGTGTAGTTTTCACTATTATTAACATCTGCAGTGGTATGATACACTTGTTACAGTTGATTAACCAATACTGATCCATTATTATTAATGAGAGTACCTGTTTTAGAGTTTGGTGGCTTTTGCCAAACATGTAATATCAAGTATTCACTGCTACATTATCATACAGAATAATTCTACTGCCTTAAATATCTGCTGTGCTCCACTATTCATATCCTTCCTCCATCTCCTCCCACCCTTACCCTGTAGTAATCACTGATCTTTGATAGTTTTTTTTTCTTTTTTATTCACTTAACATTATGTCATGAATATTTCCCAGGGCATTAAGTATTCTCTGAAAATATGATTTTATTATAGACTTATATGATTTTTTAAATAGACATACCTTAAGTCATTGACCTCATACTTTATTTGGACATTGACATCAATCCCAGCTTATTTATTTTATAAATGTTATTTCTCCAGTGAAGGTACTTCTACCTCATATACTGTATTTCCCTCATTTTTCCTTAGGATAAAGTCCTAAAGATAGAATTACTGAGTCAAAGAGAATAAACCTTTCAGAGCTCTCCATACATTTTGCCAAGTAGTCCTAAATAAAGTTTATACCCATTTAGAAGCCTTCTGGCAGTTTATGAAAATACCAGTGTTCCTACACTCTTGGTAACACTAGGAATTACTTTTCTTAAAAAATATTTACCAGTTTGATCAGTGATTGATAATGTTTTAGTTTTATTTTGCATCTATCAGAGAGTATTATAGTTTTGGAAAATATTTGTTCATGTCCTTAGCGTTTTTCTGTTGAGTCTCACTAATTTATATCATTTATTTCTTCTCTTCTAGATCCTTTTATCCTGCCACACCAGCAGGTTGATAAAGGAGCCATCAAATTTGTACTCAGTGGAGCAAATATTATGTGTCCAGGCTTAACTTCCCCTGGAGCTAAGCTTTACCCTGCTGAAGTAGATACTATTGTTGTATCCTTCCCAGATTCTAGCTGCTGAAAAATGTATTCATTGTATTCTTGTCATCACTAAAAGATCCATTATCCAAGAGAACACTGCTGTTGTTGTTAGGTACTATTTAGTCAGGTCCGACTCATAGTGACCCTATGTACAACAGATGAAACACTCCCCAACACTGTGCCATGCCCAGCATTATGTCAGTGCTTCTTTGCTATTCATAGAGTTTTCAGTGGCTGATTATTTTTTTGGGAGTAGGCTGCCAGGTCCTTCTCCCAAGTTTACAGCACCTGGTGTTCCCAGACGGTTTCCCATCCAACTACTAACCGGGCCCTACCCTGCTTAGCTTCTGAGAGCTGATGGTATCAGATGCCAGGGTAGTATAGCTGCAGGCAAGAGAACATTAGGTGTACTATTTTCCGAGGTTACTGTTAATGTTGTTTCTTGCCTTCCTGGTTATTCTTAAAGTAATGGGAAGTAAACTTTTTATTAATACTACATTATGTTTCATGTTAGGTAGTTTCATAGAAGTTACATGAAAATAATTTATAAAAGAGTCCTTGCTGCACTAGGTGTGGTGCCACAAGTTTGTAATTCCAGCACTTGGGAGGCAGAGGCAGGACTCTCCTACCTGCATTGCACCCAGTTAGGACCTGTTGTTATCAGACTTAGGAAACCATCTGAAACTGTTGATTACTAATAGGAAGGATATAGATCATGTGATTGGATGAGCTTTTTGGACATCAACTTATTCTTTACTGTTTAGTTTGACTCATGTAGATGCAGTGGAGTAAAAGTACTCAAAACAGAAAAGAATTTAGGCAGCAGCTATTGTCTCTTTTTCTAGGCAATAATTTTGTATTAGGAGTGAGAAATGTTGGCGGTCTCCAACTTTTATTTTAAAAATTCATTTTAAGGTGGTTGTTTGAGCCTCAGAACATGTTTTCTCTAAGAGAAATGTCAAAGTCCCAAATAGTTTTTGTTTTGTTTTGTTTTCTTGAGACAGGTTCTCACTATATAGCCCAGGCTGGCCTCATAATCCTATTACCTCAGCCTTCCAAGTGCTGAGATCGCAGGTGTGCACCACCATGCCTAGCTTCCAGATAGTTTTTTATTTGTTTGTTTGCTTGTTTGTTTTTGTTTTTTGAGATAGGGTCTTGCTACTCTGTAGCCCAGGCCGACCTTGAACTCGTGTCAATCCTCTTGCCTCAGCCTCTGAGTGCTGTGTTATAGGTGTGCACCATCGCACCCAAGTTTCCAAATAGTTTTAAAGGATATATACAGCTCATGGTGTAGCTAAGTATTGTGTATTATTTCCATTTTTATGGCACTATTTCTGCCTTATTAGGCATTTAAATAGGTTTTGGTCACTAGTGTGGGCAGAAAGCCATCTTCTGCTTTGTCATAACCAAAGTTGCCATTTGCCTCGGTTTGAAAAAAGAATTAGTACTTGGTGGTAACAGAGATATCACTCTGCAGTAAGAACACTACTGGAGTGCGTTTAAAGGGTATGTCCTGTGCTCAAAAAGAGGCTGTCCTCTGTTGTAGCAGTTATAACAGGCACATCCAACCCACCCCCAAAACTCTTCTATTGTCATGTTTTTAGCATTTAATTCCTTTGTGACTCCCAGTATTATGTATATGCACTAATTATATAATTTATGTGTGGTGGGAGATATTTCCTCTTCACTCGATGAAGCCCAGGAAAGCCAAAAAGTTGGACACCCTTGTGGTAGAATAAGATGTATGTTTATATATTTTATATATAAAAATATATATTTTTAATATATATTTTATATATAAGATATGTGTTTGTTTATTAGGCACAGCTTGTGTTGACATAGATATTGGTCACATAATAGGTGCTCAGATATTCATGGAACACTGAATGAATGAATAGAAAATCAATAGATAAAAGTATTCTATGAGTGCAGGTTACCATTTTGTGTTTATGATTTCTGTAAGCATTGGTAGGTTTTTAGTTCTGGACTGTCCCTTAACTCAGAGAATTTCCTAGTACCTGGAGTATACTTTTTCAAAAATTTGAAATGGAGTCTTGCTATGCTGGTTAGGTTGGTCTCAAACTTGGGGGCTCACATGACCTGCCTCAGTTTCCTGAGTAGCTGGGACCACACATGTGCATGACCATACCTAACTACTTTCTTTTTTATAATTTGTATTTTGAAATAATTATAGATTGACAGGAAATGGCTAAAAATAGTATAGAGAAGTCCTGTGTATCCTTGAATCTTTAAAAAATATATACTACAGGTGGCGTAGTGGTGCATGTCTGTAATCCCAGTGACTTGGGAGGCAGAGGCAGGAAGATTGCAAGTTCAAAGCCAGAGACAGCTTGTGTAATTTAACAATACCCTGTCTCAAGATAAAAAATTTTGAAAGGGGCTGGGAATACAGTTCAGTGGTAGAGCACTTGCAAAGTATGTTTGAGGCCCTGAGGTCAGGCCCCCAGGACTGCAAAAACCAAAAAACAAACGAAGAAAAAAATATAAAAAAATTCATACTGCAGCATTTAGCATACTAGAAATTTTAAATGATAACTAAGGCTGTTGTGGTGGTTCTAGAAAGGTTGAAACTGTTACATGAGGCTCTTCAAAATAGAATGGAAACAATTATTGTTATTATTGTTTTTGTTATTATTAGTTGTTTTTTTGAGGCAGGATTTCGTTATGTATATAGCCCAGGCTGGCCTCAAACTTGCAATCCTTCTGCCTCAGCCTCCTGAAAGCTAGGATTACAAGTATGTGTCATTATACCCAGCTGAGGATATGATTATTGTTTTAATGTATCCTTTACATAAAGCCACCATTTAGTGACTGAAACAACTAAAACAATTGATATTTATTTTGTTTATGTGCAAGAATTATCTCCTTTTTTGTGTGAATTATTCTGGTTTTGTTCATATGGCATTGTAGTATTAACATCCGACTTGACACCAAAAGGGTTAGGTTGATTCATTTAGCATTTATTGAATATTTGCAGTGTACCCATAGACTGTTGGGTCCTTCCTCTCAAGGAGTCAGTGGTCTAGGACAGGACACAAGATGAGTTCAAAGTGGCAAAATGATCATTACTTGACACCCTTCTCTTCCCTCCCCCTAAGATATTTTGAGAGATAAATAGTTTTCTTAACTGTGTGTTTTCAGGCAATCATGGCAGAAGGAAAACAGCATGCTTTATGTGTTGGGGTCATGAAGATGTCTGCAGAAGATATGTAAGTCTCACTTTAGGCCCCCTTAGCTTTTGAGGTATGGGAAACCAACCCAGGAAGCATCAGAATTACAGGTGAAGTTTGCTCTCATTCATACCACATCTTATAAATTTCTAAGCACAGAAGCCTCATTTCTGATTTTCCTATCACTTAGGAAGCCATTGAAGTCTATTTTGTCTTCAGGATTACATTCTTTCCTAAGTACTCTGAAAAGAACCCATATGCCAGCACAGCTGTTTTAAATGTATGTATATGGTAGTTTAGGAATTTTTTTTTGTAGTATTGGGGGGGGTTGAACCTGGGGCCTCATGCACACTAGGCAAGCACTCCACCACTGAGCTGTACCCCCAGTCCATTTTTTAATTTTTTATTTTGAGACAGGGTCTTGCTAAATTGCATAGGCTGCCTCTGGCATCGAATTTGTAATCCTTCTGCTTCAGCTTCCTGAGTTGCTGAGATTACAGGTGTGTACCACAGAGTGCAGTTAGGAATTTTTGTTTAGTATGATTTAAATTGATGGAGGAAAAGATGTTTTGCTGCTAGATTTTAAAACAGTGATAGAGTTCAGCATTACACAGTATTTGTCTTATATTCTGGTCAGGTAGTATAAGAAATAATAGAATAGTAAAAAACTATTAAGTATGTATTACCCAAATATGGGCAGTATATTTTAAAACTTTGGAACCCATTTGATGGTCAAGATTAGTCCTGTTAATTTTTTTTGTATGTGGGTTGATACTTTGATATTTGCCTAGTCTAGTCATATGATTACTCTTCTTGTATGTACCCACTAATTGGGTTGCTAAACTCACTTTAAAATGGGAACTACAGGGCCAGGGATTTGCCTCAGTAATAGAGTGCTTATCTAGCATGCATAAGGCCCTGGGTTTGGTCCTCTGCTCTGCAAAACAAATTTAAAAAAAGCCCAAACCAGCTATGAATTGCAACAGAGTAATGTAGCTTAATGTAAACAATGTATAAGTGCAATAACAATAAATTCCGTACATATAGCTCAATAATTACAAAATAGCTAGGCACTTTGAATTATGTTTACCATGTGTGAGCCTCTAAAATGCATAAAATATGTTAATGTTTTTTCCCTTTTACAGTGAGAAAGTCAACAAAGGAATTGGCATTGAAAATATCCATTATTTAAATGATGGGCTGTGGCATATGAAGACATATAAATGAGCCTCAGAAGGAATGCACTTGGGCTAAATATGGATATTGTGTTGTATCTGTGTTTGTATTTGTGTGTGACAGCATGAAGACAATGCCTCTGTGGTTATGCCGAATAAATTCTACAGATGCTAAAATTCTGTTAGCTTCAGAAATTATTTTAATTTTTCTTAAACTCAAGTTAAAATTGAGTAGCAAACGTGCATATTAAAAGGTATCTGGTAAGTAACTAGACAGACAATTTAATATCCTTCCTTCGATTAATGATATAAGTGGGCTTGCCAGTTTATAGTGGACCCCTAGATAATTTATCTAGTTAATGGGGTTGGAAGCTAGAGTGAGAATTTTCTTCCATTATCCCAGGGCACCTAGTAGTGCCTTTTTTCTTTTGTACATATGTGTTTTAGTTTGATGTTTTTAAAAACATTTCATGGAAATTTATGGAAAGTTCAAAACATATTCAAAAGCATAAGGAGCAGTATAATGGAACTTCCTTTATCCATCAAACTTCTTTCAATTTATGGCCAGTCTTCTTTTATCTACACTTCAATTAATCAGTTATTCTTCCCCCTCCCCCAGTTATTTTGAAGGAAATCTCAGACATCCTGTCACTTCATCTTTAACTTCTTTAATATGTATCTTTAAAAGATAAGTGGTCTTTAAAAAATATAATGGCAATACCATGATCATACCTAAACTATTTTCTATTATGATCAACTATTTAGATTGTGGTCAAATTCCTTTAGTCATCTCTTTTTTTAGTTTTATTAACTGTTGGTTTGCTTGAATGGAGCACCAGACAAGATCCTGAAATTGCATCTGGTTGACATTTGTCTCTCAATTTATAAATGCATATCCTTTTATCTTTTAAATTATTTAATAAATCTAGTTGTTTTGTCTTGTTAAGTTGCCAAACACATTCTAGATTTTGTTGATTGTATCACTGTGAGCTATTTAAGTTGTTTTTATGCCTCCTGTATATCCTGTAAACAGATAGGCTTGATCAGATAAAAGTTCAAACTTTTTTAGTGCCTTCTCTTTTTTTTTGCGGTTCTGGGGGTTGAACCCAGGGCCTCGCGCTTGCATGCTCTGCAAGTGTTGGACCACTGAGCTGCACCCTCAGCCCACTTTTTAACTTTTTGAGACAGTCTCGCTAAGTTACACAGACTGCCTCTGGTCTTGAATTTGCGATCCTCCTGCCTCCGCCTCCCAAGCCATTGGGATTACAGGCATGTGCCACCGCGCCGGCAGTTCCTTCTCTTGAATAAAATCATAGCAAAAGATGCTCAGTCTTACAGATTTGAGTCCCCACTGTATTCCCCAAAGAATGCATATCTCCTATAGTGAGGGCCATTTACCTACTTTAGTAAGAACCATAATCTGGTTTGAAGTTAAAAAGAGCAGTTGTGAATTTATTCAGTGATAAAGGCCCTTCTTCCTAATAACTTTGTTACTATTCTAGTGTCTTACCCATATCATTTGGTTATTTACCAATATTTGACATGTGATTTTATTTTTCAGATGGATACAGACAGTTACAAGATTGTGGTGACCTGTGTTACAGTTAGAAGTTGGTGAGAAAGGTGAGGGTGGATAGTAAAAAAAGAGTTCATTCAGCTAGTTGTTCCAGCTGGCCTCCCAAGATATAACATAGATGAATATAGATCCAGGGTCTGACCATTTCCCAGTGACAAAACTTGTAAGACTTGGAGATTTCTCAGTTAGAATATAAATATATTAATTTATTATAATAGGTCTACCTAGGGCAAACAATTAGTAGTAGGAATTTTCTTGGTAAATGTGAATAAGATCAAAGAAAGGTTGATAACTTGGAATAAATAACATTTCATCTGGGCTAGGGTAAGGCTTGGAGATTTTTTCCTGCTTCATCATGAATTAGAATGCTTATCTCTGCCAAAATCTTGTCTCTTTCCTAGCCTGTAGAGATGCCCTGATATTTTATTTCCTATATCCTTTTCAAGTTCTATTTGTAATATTCCTTGTTATGACAGTTATATTCTACAATTTACCATATTGTTTCGTTATTTATTCCTAGCAGGTAAAAGTGTGTCTTAGCCATAATACATCTAGAGATAATCTTCCAGGAGAGGTTTCTTCAATAGATGGTCTCATTTTATGCTGACTTACTGATTTCAAACTCAGATATCTCCCCACCTTGAGGGGAAGACGCACCGTATTTGAGACCTGTAACTTCTTATATTCTTAAAAAGAATATATGTGTCATTTATGTCAAAATCAAATATTGAACTTTTATTTTTGATGCTAAGATAATGTTAATTGACTAATTTGCCTATGGGGTATTATCTGTGAAAAGCACAGAACACACAAATGTACATCAGAGAAGTTAAAACTTAATTGCCTGGTTTCCAAAATAACTTATCCTTGTAGTTAACCATGGTTACAGTGGGCATAGAGAACACTTTTAAAATATTCAACATCACATCTGTGCTTGTTTTTCTACTATGCTGAGGCACACTGACTATGTTGCCTTGGTGATGTAGACTAAATGTGTGTGTATGTTTCCTGCGTCCTCTGGGTCTGAGGCCTCAGCTCATCAGTTTTGATCAGGGGTGTCACTCTACGTGTGCAAGCCTTTTCTGTATGTAAACATTAGGTCATGCAAAACCAATTCAAAGACATTAAACTAGGAGATATATATCAGCCTGTTTAGGCACTATGCTTCTAGGAAACTTTACTCATATTCCTGAGAGTAGGAACACAGGGAGAGCCTGTTTTCTCTCAGGCAATGTGTCTCTAGTTAAAGTTTCAAAATTAATTTTGTGTCAAACCAACCTATAATCTAGCCATTTCTATGAATCTGGCCCACTTTTACTTGACTGCAATCAGTTCTACTCAGTGGGTATTACCTACTAGGTACTAGGTGATATGGCACAAAGATGGATAATACACAAGTAGCTCCTTCCCTTAAGGATCTTCGATTCTAGTGAGTATAGAAAATGTATATTTAAAAATATTTGGGTAGGCTAGGCACCATGTTGCATGCCTATGATCACAGCACCTCAGGAGGCTGAGGCAGGAGGATCAACAATTTGAGGCTAGAGGCAGTCTGCACAACTCAGCAAAACCTTGTTTCAAAATAAAAAATAAAAAAGGGGCCGGGGTGCAGCTAAGTGATAGAGTGCTCTGGTTTCAATTCCCCAGTACTGCAATCAATGAATCAATAAGCAAACAAATTTGAGTAATGGTAATAGTCCAATAGTAGTTTATAAAGTCAGTAGAAAAGCTTTCAAAATTTCAGTAATCAAAATTTACAGATTGTACATAAACTCTACATATGAAAATATTCCTTAGATTTTATCTGATAGGCAGTTTAAAAAGTTCAAATGTCTTGGAGTTACAACAGTTCAGCAATCCAACATCTAGTAGATGGTTGTCCCAGTGTCCGGTGGCATAAAGGCCTGAATAGACCTCTTCTCGCAGACTGTTACAGTGGTTTGATGGTGTTTTGTTGGCAGCTGCATTTTTCCTTTTCTCTTTCTTTCTCTCTCTCTTTTTTTATGTTTGACCCCAAACAAAAACAGCTGGATTCATCTCAGAGGTAGTCATGAACATTTCCAATTTGAGGGATTTGATAATCCCCTATCAGAAGGTTTTATGACATTTGTCAAATCATTATATCCTGTCAAGTTTTCCCTCTGTATACAAATCAGCAACTGAGAATACAGTATTTCTAAGTATAGTACTTCAGAAGTTCTAAGAATGGCGATTTACTCAATTTGCAGTATTTCATTATAATAAATATTTCATTTTTTTGTTCATGATAATATAAATGTAACAATTATATATTAAAGGAAATATGAATGTATGCCCAAACAAAATGTGGTAAATATGTTAACTTTGTTTATCTAGGTTCCCTAATTTTGAGAATCTCTCTCTCAAGGCTCTTCAAGAAACTCAAAATGATTCCAATTTCTAAAGGAGTATTCACTAAAACTGATTTGTAATGAAAGAAAAACTGAAAATGTATGCATCCTTTGCCAATATAACCATCACTTCTGAGGTCTCAAGCAATCAGAAACTTAATATAAGAATAGGCCATTGAAATATTTTGGAAGCGCTGTAGAAGAATTATGTTTTAAATATGTTATTAATTATAGTAAGGCAGTAAAAATCAGGATAAATACAATTGTACTCTCAATATCACAGGCTTTCAGCAGCAGGTCCTAAACAATCCATACCTGTACATGTATGTAAATGTATTATTCTTTTTTTATACTTTGCATTTTATACTTTGTATGTATACTTTTACTATACTTTTTATGGCAGGTAAAATAATGAGTCAGTATTATCAACTATAGCATCAATTTGTTTAGTATTATATTAAAAACAGCTAAGTACTGAATAAGGACCACAAAGGTATCAGATCAGGAATGAATGAACAAAATTGAGGACCAACTTTTAAAACGGTGTTAAGATTATGAGGCAGATTTGTTTGTTTAATAGGCTAACCTATTATAGAGAATACAATGTATGCATGGAAATAAATAAAGGACATGATTCACTGTAATTCCTTCTAATAATGTTTATTACTAACAGGTCATTAATTCTAGAGGATCTTGAGTTCTAGGCCAGCCTAGGTTACATGGTGAGACCTTATCTCTAGAAGAACCAACCAAATGACAAACAACAACAAACCAGAGCAGGTCATGGGGAAGAAAAATGAAAGTAAAAACATCCAAACTCATTAGTACCATTAATAGTTCCCTCTTAGAGTAAAAACTAACTCCAAATTTTATCCTTGAATAACTTGCTAGTAATGTTCAGTTCCAATTTAATGGATTGTTTTGGCTATTAATGTGTTTGTGAAATATAGCAAACAAATACTAACAAGTGAGAACTGATGTTTCAAATGACTAAAAGGAGTTGGGTTAGAGGAAGGAAGGCAAAGATGTATAACCATCAGAACTAGTTAATTAAAAATTGAGCTACAAGAATCAATCTTAAGTAGAAGACTAATTCCACAGGCTATGAGTGTAAAATATAGCAGACTTCCTAATCCCAACATACACTAAATTGATTTTTCCTTTAGGGAAAATCAGAAAGCAAAAAATCCAGTTTCTTCACACATTTAAAATTTCCATTATTTTTTGAGACAGGGTCTTGCTACATAGTCCAGGCTTTCCTGGAACTCCTAATCCTGCCTCAACCTAAGTGCTGGGATTACTGGTGTGCACCACCAAACCACCTTAAAGATCCCATTTTAAAAGTAGAAAAAACAGCTAGGGTGGTGGCACATGTCTATAATCCCAACACTTGGGAGTTCTGAGGCAGGAGGATTGCTGAGTCAAGGCAAGCCTGGGCTACATAGTGAGACACACTGTCTCAACATAAACAAACCAAAATAAAAACAAAAAGTAGAAAACAACATAATTCCAACACTATATTTTCTTTTTTGGTACAGGGTCTTCCTGTGTAGCCCAGGTTGGCCTTGAATTCACATCCATTCTCCAGCCTCAGCCACCATGCCCAACTCATCATAATTTTGATTGCTCTTATTTAATCCTCCAATTTGAAATAGTTTAATTTCAGCCAGTATGTGAATATAGGGGACGTCAAAGGCATAATAAACTACTTCCTTCAAGTTCACTATAAGTGTTCTCAGAACTCTACCATAGGGGAAAATAGCTAGATTAAAAGATACAAAGACTTATTTTTTCTTATATTTTTAATCACAAAACTTGATTTTCAATGATAATCACTTCATCTATGGTGAAATAAGTAATTTCTGAATTTCACAAGCATGAGAACAACAGATTTGGTTTTCAGCAGTAAATCATTTTTCTGTCTAGGCACTTGAAAACAAATTATTTTCCCTTTTTTGCTCAGGGGAAACCATACTGGGGAGTCTTCTGAGATTGAACAACTCCTTTTTGTTCTTACCAACTTCTGTTTTAAAAGGGGATACTTTTTGTCTTTGTCCCCAAAGTCTGGGGTTGTCCTATGCTGATGCTGTGAGGCTTGGCAACTTGCAAACTAGTAAGATGATTTCGTGATGAAACTGCATGTTGGCTTGACAGTGTCTGTTAATAGTCCTGAGTCCTTACATTAGGAAACTTTTTTTTTTGAGGTGTTAAAGATAGAACTTAGGGCCTTACCCAGGGCCTCATACATGCTAGGTAAATACTCTACCATTGAGCTTCATCCCCAGCCCCAAACAGCTTTTAAAAGCAGCATGTACTTCTAGTTTTGCTTCCCTATCTGTACGGTTAAAATGAAAGGGCTGCGGGTGGGGATCAGTGGTGATCCTTGCCTAGTATGTGTGAGGCCCTGGGTTCTACCCCCAATATTGAATAAAAGACAAAATTCACTTCACTTACACATCTGGACTGGATTGGTCAAGCTGAGGAGAAATTTTTTTTTTTTTTTTTTTTTTTTTTTTTGTCATATAGGTTCTGGACAGCTTTCTTAGACCTGACTTATTCAGGATTAGGGAACAAGTATGCTTTTGTGGAGAAGGACCTGGCAATCCACTCCCAAGGCAATCCCGAAACAGCCATTGAAAACCCTATGAGGGTCGCTATGAGTAGGATACCCACTCACAGCACCTAACAACAACAATGCTTTTGTATGACTTAAGCTCCTTCTAAAGTTTGCTTGATAAGCATTTCAGATTTAAGGAAAGTCAACTTGAAATACATTTGAATGTAGAGCAGAAACAGCTTCATTTAATGGGATAATAGCTATCTCTGTCACATTAATAGCCTTTTTAGCTTTCAAATAGCTTTCAAAAGCTTTTTAGCTTATCAAATAGCTTTCAAAAGCACATAAAGCTTCCAAAAGCGTTATTCTGTTTTAAAAATAATAAGGGCTAACTGCATTAAAAACTTGGGTGATCATATTGCATTTGTTTTGTGTTTCACAAGGTTAAAATTCTAAATTTTGTAAAATGTCTGGAAAGGAGTACACAAAGTAATTTTTTTTTACTCCTGAATGTAGAGGTCTGAGAAAAGGCACATTGCCTCTGGATATTGCCAAACACAATTCTTTCTCAGGTAGTAAATGTCCAGATTCCTTTACTGGGATGCAGGAGTCCTCACATAAGCTGAGTTTTTTGCCAATATGAAGAGAAACATCTGGCTTAAAGTGTGGGGAGATAGAAACCACATCAATTTGACCAATTTTGGCTCCAGTAATGTCTAATTTTTTATGAAAGGGGAAGATACTCTAGTGTTTTGTTGTTTTTGAGACAGAGTTGTATTGTGTAGCCCAGGCTGGCCTAGAACTCCTGATCCTCCTGCCTCAGCCTCTCAAGTGCTGGGACTACAGGCATGGGCCACCATGCCTGGCTCTGTTAATGTATTGATAAGCAATTTGTGAATTTATCTGTACTTATAACAAAAAGTTGTTTCAGGAAAAGCTGTTTTATCCACAGAGTTTATCTTAAAACTGTTCAGGAGTTCCCCTGTGAATTTGGATATTCAATACCAGCTGTAATTCACATCCATATTTTAATATTTCACCATCAAGATATTTAATACAAAGGGTTGATCTATGTTTAACTGTTTAGAGTGCTAAACTTGTTCAAATGAGTAATAGGGAAAGGGAAATAGCATTCCCTGGATGCCTACTGTGTGCACAAGCTCTACTTACATATCTTGCTGAATCTTTACTAGGGTTCCATGAAGTAGATTTTAATTCTCATTTTACAAATGAGGAAACTGAGGCTCAGAGGGGTTATATAATTTACTTGAGGATATATTGCTAATAAGTGGCAGGATTGGAATTTGAACCTAGGCCCACCTGACTGCCAAGCATATGTTCTGTGTAAAACTCTCCCCTTATATCCCATAAAGTGTTATTCTCAGCCCACAATTGAATCACCATCTTTATGGGTTATTGGAATGAGGTGTAAATTGGCAAGGCTTTGTTTCACTGTGGGATAATGTGGGTAGAATTTGAGATTCATGGGATGCTTACACAGTGTCTTATTTGTGCTGCTGAGGGAATATTTTCTGTTCCGTCTTCAACAGCAGGGGCTACTTGGAGAATCTTTTGAAACTGAACTCAGTCCTGAGGTCCAAACTTTTCCTGTTATTAATCACCTTCAAGCCAGGTGATTTGTGACCATTTAAAGGTCATGTCATTTAGAACCTTTGCTGGATCTTTAGAAAAGGATATAAGGGGAGGGTTAAGAAGTGACGTAATGCTGGGCATGGTGATGCATGCCTGTAATCCCAGACCTTGGGAGGTTGAGGCTAGCCTGGGCTACATAGCAGGACCATGTCTCAAAACCAAAATAAAACAAGTGGAGTAATAAGAGTGTAGAGTGTAATGTGCAAGGGCAGGGCTAGCAATTGTTTTGAAGGTAGTTGGGGGAAAAGGTAGTGAATGTTAAAATTAATGGCGAGCAGTTTTGGTTCAGTTGTAATTTAAGGGAAAAAGTCGAGCGGTCTAATCTGTATTTTGCTCCAAATACAATGGTTTAATTTTGAGGAGGACCGAATAATTGAGCTCATGCAAGGAGATGGCCTGAGGGCCTGCTAAAAGTCAGGTTGGACTTTCCAATGTGTTCAAGACAACCAAAAAATTATAACTGTTAGAAGACACTTTTCAGTTTTTCTCCATACTGTATGGGAGAAAGCTTTGGATACCTCTCACATTTCTGGAATTGGTTAGACTTGTGCTGTTCAGCATGGTAGCCACTAGCCGTATGTGGCTACTGAGTACTTGAAATGTGCTTAGTCTGAATTGAGACGTGCTGTAGCTGTAAAATTATGCACTGTATTTCAAAGACTTAATAAAGAAAATTGTAAACTATTTTTCCTGTTGATTACATGTTGAAATGACATTATTTTATATATAGTGGGTGAAATAAAGTACAACACTAAAATAATATCACCGGTGTCTTTTTACTTTTCTTTTAGTACTGGGGGGTTGAACCAAGGGCTTCAAGCATACTTTACAAGTGCTCTACCACTGGGCTGCACTTTTAACCATTTTTAAATGTTTTAATCTTGAGACAGAGTCTTGCTAAGTTACGGGGGTGCCTTTGACCTTGAATTCACAATCTTCCTGTTTCAGACTCCCAAGTTGCTGGGATTACTAGTATGTACCACCATACTTAGCTCTCCTTTTACTTTTGTAATGTGGCTACTAGAAAAGATTTAAAATGACACATATGGCTTACCTGTTGAACATGTGGACAATACTGGGTTGGAAAATAGGCAATATTCCTTGAAGCTTTCTTCCAGAGGCTACTGCTTTAGAGCCGTGGTCCCCTAATCTTTTTGCGACCAGGGATGGGGCTCGTGGAAGACAGTATTTCCATGGACTGGGGCATTGGGGTGGTTGTGGTGGTGGTCTGAGGATGATTCAAGTGCATTATGTTTATGGTATAAATACAGATGAAACTTCACTCTCATGTGCTGCTCACAGTGGTACAATGCACAGCCTGGGGTTTGGGGACTCCTGCTTTAGAGAGTGGTAAATAAAGGAAAAAAACAAAGATTCTCAGTGCCAGTAGTCATAGTCTTCTATGAAGCCAGTAGAGTTTTTCCTTCTGTCCCTCAAATGGTACTGGTATCTTGACTATTAGAGAACATTCCCATTTCTTCAATGCTCTGGGTACAAAGGTGGTCTGTATCAGCTACTCACTAGATTAAAGCTAGATTTTAGATGGTCTCACTGTGTAACTTTGGCTGGTCTCAAACTCATGTTGATCCTCCTATCTCAGCCTCCCAAATGCTAAGATTACAGGTATGCGCCACCATGACTGGCTAGCATTTTTTTTTTTTATGGTCTAGGCGGCTGAACTCAGGGCCTCACACATACTTTATAAGTGCTCTGCCACTGAGCTGTACCCCAAATCCTTTTATTTCTTAAATTGAGACAAGGTCTCCCTAAGTTATGCAGGCTGCCTGTGATCTTGAGCCTGTGATCCTCCTGTCTCTGCCTCCCAAGTTGCTGGAATTGCAGGTGTGAGTCGCCACGCTTGGCCTTGCTACGATTTTTATAACTAAAAAAAATTTAAGGTTTAGTCTTCCTGCCAGAGCTTTTGCCAGATTGCCAAAGCAGCGGCAACAAAGCTTATGACATAATTATTTGGTTCCCAATGGATGAGTTTGGGTTCTTTTTGCTTTGTAAAAATCATCAGGCCTAGTACTGACCTCATACACACTTAGTATACACAAGGAAATTTATGTTGTGGATTCCACACTAATAAAGGTGGCTTTCTAGTCTTTTTCAAAAATACTGTGAAACCAGATGTTGTGGCTCACAACTGCAATCCCAGCGCTTGGGAGTCTGTGGTAGGAGGATGGAGGCCAAGCTGGGCTACATAGTGAGACCCTGTCTCAAAACCATACCAAACCAAAACAATTGTGATACAGGTTCCAGATATATACCATTTCATTACCCTTTAAATGTTTTATAGTATTTTATCTTTTTTTTTTTTTTTTTTGGTAGTTAGAGTCTGAACCCGGGGCTTCACAGATATTTTTGCAAGGGCTCTACCCCTGGGCTGTACCCCCAGCCCATTTTTTATCTTTTATTTTGAGACAGGGTCTCACTAAGTTATACAGGCTGCCCCTGGCCTTGAACTTGCAATCTATCAGCCTCCGCTTCTCGAGGCACTGGGATTACAGGCATGTGCCACCACACCTGGCTAGTAGTTTATTTTTGATGAGGATGAATTGTTGAGTGGGATTATTATTTTTCTGAGACAGAGTCTCACTATGTAGCCTTGACTGGCCTTAAACACTCAATCCTCCTGCCTCAGTCTCCAGAATACTGGGATTACAGGTGGCTGCCACCATGCCTGGCCAAGTGTGATTATATTTAAAGTATGAAGGAATCCTTTTTGGGGGTATTTACCCCGTAAACATTTCTGAATTCTAAGTGAAAAGAAAGCTAACTTTTGTCAACATATGCTCTTCACATACCTACTCAGGCCTCTACCAAAACGAACACAAATGTTCTCCACAAATGAAGGGAAAATTAGTGATATATCATCACTAGACTCTGTGTTATCTGCAACTTTTCTAATATAGGTGTGTCCTGCTTTTAAAAAACCCAAAGATGGGTTTGTTTAAATGCATTATAGAAAAATCTTGGCATTATAAATCAGATTTGAGCTGAGTGCAATGGCGTATGCCTGTAATCCCAGCGATTTTGGAGGCAGAGGCAGGGGGTCCAAAGATCAAGGCCAGAGGCAGCCTGCACAATTTAGTGAGACCCTGTCTGAAGATAAAAAAAGGAGGCTGGGGAACAGCTTAGTGGTAGACTGCTTGCAAAGTATGTGTGAGGCCTGAGTTCAACACCCCAGTACTGCAAAAATAAGTAAATAAAAAATAAGTAAATCAGATTTGATACACAGCAGCCTTTCTGCTACATGAAAAAAAAAAAAAAAAAAAAAAACCAAACCAAGGAGTCTAGTCTACATTTTGCTTCAGATCCAATGTTTTAATTTTAAGGAGGATCCAGTGATTGAACTCATGCAAGATGGTGGCGTGGGGTCTGCTAAAAGGCTGTAG
Source organism: Pedetes capensis (assembly GCA_007922755.1). Classification (NCBI taxonomy): domain Eukaryota; kingdom Metazoa; phylum Chordata; class Mammalia; order Rodentia; family Pedetidae; genus Pedetes; species Pedetes capensis. The sequence continues at coordinate 104,641 of VMDO01003177.1, forward strand.
TTTCTACTGCATTCAAGACAACAAGAAAAATAAGTACAACTTTTAGAAAAAAAATTGTTTTTTTCTCATTCATATATCAGCTGGTGATTGGGGGTGGGGTGCAGTATGAAGGGAGTTATATCAACTTCTGGAATTGCTTAGACTTGTGCTATCCAATATGATAGCCATTAGCTATATGTTAAGTGTATTTACATTCATGATGAACTTCCATTAGACTTCCATTCTTTCTTTCTTCCAAAACAGTGGGCTTAGAGCTAGTTTGTGCTACTGAATGTATTATTTGTCTCTGTAAAGCTAACTGACATATATGGAGATCAAATGTGTAACCATGACCTCAGTAATACTATTTTCTGTGGGTCAGATTTTACCTACAAGACTGGATATAAACAAGTTCAAAGAGATAGCATATTATTTAAAACATTTTATAATGTAATGCTCATATATAAAAATACCATGAGGCACCAATTTTGATTTAAAAGACCATGATATCTGAGAAGCTATTAAGAAATCAAATAATGGAATATATTGTCTTACATATTCTTACAATATTTTGATACATTAATGTACTTAAAGATGAAAATCTTAAATATATTGATATTGGAGGCACGGTGATACAATAGAAAAATTTAAAGATATTGGTGTTAGGGAAGTGTGTCACACTCAGAGAGACACTATCACTATATTCACATTGAACATCATTTGATATGTAGTAATTGCACCAGAGACCACATATTAGGGTACTTGAAAGAGGGCTTATGATTCTTCCAAATTAGTAATGTTTCATCTTAATCAAAAATCCCAATGAAGATGATCAGAGAAATTAAAATAAAGTGTTGGACATAGTAATCTGAAGTAATTTGAAGCCCAAAAGCTTCCTGAGGAAATTCTTTCTGGTTTGCTAAAACTGTGGGAGACCATTAGCATCAGGAGGCCAGTTATAAGGAATATTGATACTTAAAATGTAATGATCTCACACCCTGTTAATGGCCAATGGGTCTGACTTAATACAGTACTGCTGGCCAGATTACAGGGCAAGTCAGCTTCAAGTCACATCTCTATCAGTACAGGAACAATTATACCCACGCTGGGTAAAGATTCTCAGTAGTCACTGAAATTAGGCAAATGGTGTCACAATCCAACATGGATGGTGAGGTTAGGGCCTCCAAACAAAAAACAGTTGTGTGGCGCAACCATAAACTTGGGGATAATCTCAGAATTTGAAAACAAAACATAAAAAACCACCACCAAAAAGGACAGACTCAACTTGAGCATGTGAAACTGCCAAATGGCCCAAACAAGTTTTTGTTGTTTTGATACAGAGTCTTCCTATGTACCCCTGGCTGGGAGCTTGCTAAGTAGTCCAGGCTGGCCTCTAACTTGTGGCAATCCTCTTGCCTCTGCCTTGAGTGCTAGGATTACAGGTGTGTGCTATCACACCTGGCACAACAATTCTTTTCTTTTTTGTTTTCTTTTCTTGCAGTACTGGGGGATTTACTTAGAGCCTTTGCACATGCTAGGCAATTGCCCTACTACTGAGCTGTTCCCTAGTTCTTTTATTTTTTAGTTTGAGACAGGGTCTCACTAAATTGTGCTAAATTTTATCTTGAGATCCTCCTGCCTGAGCCTCCTGAGTTGCTGAATACAGGCAGGCACCATGGTGCCCAGCTCCAAAACCAGTTCTTTAAAGGAGAGTTCCACAGAACTCATTTGCCCAGCAGGAACAGATAAATCTCCAGTGATGAATTTTTATCCAAGTTGCAGTTCAGAGCTTGATTAAATGAGAAACAACAGTTAAATGACATTACAGTCTTCACAGTCACCACTCCAAATTCAGCATCTCCATACTGAAGTAGAGAGAGTTACACAGAAATTGTGTATGTTGAAGAATGCCACTAAATTAGCTTCCAGAAAAATTACTTCACCTTCATGAGTAACTTTCATTATTTTTTTCTCAGGGATAGAATTGAAGTATCCTTTAACATTGCTTAGAAACATTTCCTTAGTTGCTTGGTTGTGTATTTTGAGAAGGCAAATCCATTGGCACTTGGCAAAACACAGAGCTGTTTTACTTTAGAATTGGAAGTTGTGGCACATGTCTGTAACCCCAGCACTCAGGAGGCTGAGGCAGGAGGATCATGAGCGTGGGGCCAGTCTGAGCTACATAGTGAGACCCTGTCTCAACCTGCCCCCTCCAAAAAAAAAAAAAAAAAAAAAAGCTTAACCACAAATTCACAACTAGAGATTTCATTTGCATATATTAGAAAGCTAAAAAGATGTGTTTGTTAACCAATCAGCAAAAATATGAACCACACAGATTTTTAATGTTTATGCTTTAGGATTTTATCACATAAATATAATATTTATAAATATATCCATGATTGGCAAATTATTCTTAAAACATTTATTCCAATACATTTAAACTTTTCACAAGTGTTTTAAGGAAAAAATACCACCCCATGTAAAAATGTACTAGTAAACTTTAATGTGTAATTATACCAGTGCCATCAGATTAAAAAAGAAACATATCACTATGTTGGATATGCAGTCATTACTACAAATAATCACAATATCTTATATGGTGATCAAATACATGCTCTTGCTGCACGTCTCAGTCATTGTCAGAACCATTTGGAGGTAGGAAAATCAATGCATCACTGAAAATATGTCCAAATGCCCTAAGACGGTACACGCCGTACATCATCACATGCATCTGATTAGGAGTCAGTCCATTGAAAGTAACAGCCATATCTGAACAACATCCTTCTACTACCTGGTTTGGATGATTAGTCATTGCTTCTTTAATAGAAAGCCCAACAGACTTGGTATTAAATACATCTTTTCCATCAGCATCTTCTGCATTTTCAGCAAACACTCCAGCATATTTCAGGCAGACTGCTAGCTGCTTATCTTCAGATATCTTCCAAATCATTCCTCCCTGTTCAGGACACTTTTCAGGGATACTGAAAAGGCTGTTAAGTCTTTTCATTGATTCTATACTTAAGACAATTCCTCCTTCCACACTTACATATTCAAGCTCTCCAGATTTTATAGTGTGGCCTAGATAGAAAGGTTGTGATGGATCCTTTTTTAACAAAAAATACTTTAGGTTTTCAATGACAGCAAATGTAGTGGGGCGTGCAAGGAAGAACCAGTTGTATTGGGCACTATACTTATCAAAGGCATATTTGTAAGCTTTCCTCATCATCAACCACATGTCATTTGTTTCCATGTTAATTGAATCAAACACTTTAACATTTTCAGAACTGAAGAACTCTGCTTTGTCACAGTGTTTGGTCCAAGTCTCCTTCACTGCAGCCCAAAGACTCACATCTTTGGGTTTTACAAGGATGATACAGTATACCCGAAAGCTCTTACTGAGCTCCATGCGTTCATCCTCTGAAATTTTCAAGATATCTTCTTTGTTAGGAGCTTGTAGATGATGATGCTCATGGTGGTGCGTTCTATTTCCATGACCAATCCTAACATGTCCTAGCATAGTGATCAAAGCACAGAAAATACTTCCGAGCATCACACCCTTCAAAAATGAACTGCTTTCAGAAAGCATTTTTCCTATAAAGAAGAAAAAAACCCTTAAAATACTTACTCTGGTAATTTGATTTGCTATTCCTTATAGACTTATATTTAACACTTAATGTTAAAAAGGTTCCCAAGTCTGAAGCCAAGTTAGTTCCAATATAGTATCAAGCACTCTCAGACTCTTTTAACTTTCAGTGGCATCTGATTATAGTTCAGTATAAACTGGAACTTGGCAGAAACTCCTCCATAGAGTAAAATTTACTGTGGAGAGGCTACTTGTGCACTTCATTTTGAAGATTTAATTAGGCAAGTACTAAATCAAAGCATTAAGGCTAGAAAATAATGTTATAAAGGTTGTTGGTTCATAATTCTCTTTAAGAATTTTGTATCACAAGCTTGCACTATATTAAATACCTCTGAAGATACAAATGAATTTTTATATCAAGACTTTAAATTGAACAGATAAATTCAATTTAAATTCAAATTTCTCTTTTCAACCTAGTGCTCTCTTTAACTGATGGTTAATGTTCTTAGGTATTTTGAGTATATCTAAATCAAGTTTCTTTAGATACCATATATGTTAATATTGACCCTTCTGTTCCTAAGACTAAATGATTTAAAATACAGTATCCCAACTATTGATATAGTAAAAGCTCACAATGAAAATAGTTATTTGAATGAAAAATGAGTCAATTTAAGCATATCTGCGGACTATTGATGAACATTTTTATTTCCTCAAGAGGCATTTTCTTCTTTGGGAAGTAAAAAGGTTAAACTCTACATTTTTATTTCAATGAAATTAAAAGAAAAAGCCTACACAACTTAGCAAGACCCTGTTTCAAAATTAACAAATATAAAAGTGGTTGGGATTGGGACTCAGTAGTAGAGCAATGCTTAGTATGCGCGAGGCCCTGGGTTCAACTTCACAGTACTAAAAAAAAAAGGGGGGGGGGAGAAATTAAAAGAAAAGCCAAGCCTGGCTTGCTACACACATGTAAACCCAGCATTCAGGAGGCTGAGGCAGGAGAACTGCCAAGAGTTTGTGGTCAGCCTGAGCCACATAGTAAATTCCAGGCCAGTGCAGAGATCTTTTTAAAACAAAAGAAAACAAAAACAAAACCAAAAACAAACAAAAAAGAAAAACCAACATTAAATACAACTGCTGAAAAATTGTATGCTATACATTCATGCTAGTAATGGCTGAAATTTCCCCAATTACTCTCCAACTCCACAAATAATGTTCTACTGAGTTACTTAGATTAGGACCACACAGGTGAAGTAACTGGCTCAGTCACAACGGTAGTCAGTGGTAGAAGTGAACTAGAAGTCAGTTCTCCTAACAACAGTTTAATGTTTTTTTCCTTTACTGAATAATAATCTCCACAGTGCTTCTACGAAATTAATGAATCTGATAAATGAGTTACTAAATAACCTTAATTTCCTATAAATGAAAAAATGTGGGATCTGTGGCACATAATCGATATTTTCCACCAAACATCACCATGTTGCCATAAAGATACCACTCTAATGGTTTTCTTCTAAAGGAAATGGACTTTATCTCCTATCAGAAGGAAAAGGTTTGGAACAATGGATTGGTAAATACAATTCCTGAGGGGGTAGAGTAGGGAGACAGGATGGTGGTCTTCCTGGGTCACTCACAGAACTTGGCCAATAAACACAGTTCCGATAGGAAAAGAGAGGAAACAGAAAAGCTCTGCCTACTAAGAGAATTGTCAGTTACACTCTAAATTTAATTGATACAAGATTCTGGCATTTCATATTACACAATTTTCATTTATTTCTGGCCAATACATAATTCACACGTGTCTCTTCCCTTGATTATGGCTTATGTATGGGTCGGAAATCTTCCTGATGGAGATACGATTATTGGCTGCAAAAATACTGATCAAAATTCAAGAAGTCAACAAATTTTATATAAAATCATCTGCACAATTTATTCTGAGCTTTTTTTTACCATTGGGGAGGCGAAAACAAAAGAGTAACACTGAGGATCCAAATGATATGATTTTGTACAGAGAACTTAAAATTGCACACGGAAGAAAAAATCTGCACACAGAAACAAGGCAGAAACTACCCAAGTATTTTTGTGAGATGAACTTTTTTAGGAAGTGAAGGTGGATGGGGTGGATTGTGGAAAGGAGAGGAGGGGAAAAGGAGAATGGGGGTGACAGGGAGGACACAATCATCTCAACACCCCACTGAGGGTCTAAGAGAGTGCCTCTAGGAAGGCTGCTCTTGGGCTCTGTAGCTGAGAGTTCTCCCCACTGCACCTGTCCGGGCATCCCGCGTGGAGCATGCTGGGAATGGGTTAGGGAACCTGCTTTTCTTCGCGGGACGGGATAGGTCTAGCTGCTCCGGCTTGCGCTTAGGGTGGGGGGCAAAGCCTGGGCACTCACCCGCTTTTAGAATGGCTTGGGGGCAAGAAAGCACAGCCCCGCAGGGCTTTCCTTTCACGCCACGCGCCACTCGGTTACGTTCCTGACCGGGCTGCTCTAGATGTAGGTGGTGTCCTCTCGTTGGTCTCGCTAAAGGTAGAGAGCTCCAGAAAGCTGACGTCGCGAAGGCGCTGGCAGCCGGGCGGAGTAGTGGAGGTCTGGACCAGGCGGAGAAGCCTGTGCTGATTTCCTGTGTGACGTCAAAAGAGCTCGCACTCCGTTTCCCCCCTTCTCTCGCCCAGCTCATAGAAGCGCTCTGTGCTGACATGACCCTCACGCTCGCCTGTATCCAATAGGACGCCTAGAGAGGCGTGCGTGCGTCTCATGGACACCCTCCCACGTCTTCAGTTTCCGGGCGGGGAAACTTGAGAGCGAGAAAGAACCTAACATCCTGTGGGGCTTGTTTTCAGGTCGCTAGTTTCTTTAGTGTATTCCCTTTGTCTTTGTACCTTTGTAGTGACAAGACGGTGTTGTACCTAGTATTCCTGGGCTGAGACCGAAATGCAAGCAGCTGAAATGGTAATTGAATTTGGGAGCAAGGATTTGCTTCAGTTACTGGGATGAGGTTTGAAGAATCCAATCGTGTCTTTCACCACGTCCTTTGATATCCTGGGAACATTACTCCACCTCACTCTGCCTCTGTTCCTATATGTGTAAGATTTAGGAAATATCACATTATTACCTATCTCATAGGAGATTATGAGATAGTGCATATAATTCCCTTAGCAAAAGTTCAAGTGCAAAGTAAGCAATTAGAAAATATTGACTGTTATTTACTTCTGTTTCTCTAGCACTCAAGCTAGTGGCAGTAGGCAGGTATTTGTAAAATTAATGAATGTTATAGCTACAGATAAGGAGCCAGACCCAGAAAGGATAAGGAAGTTTTGGAAGGCCACATAGCAGGTTAACTGCAAAGGTGGGACTGTAATCCAGGTCGCCTAATTAGGAGTACGGAACTTTCTTTACAATAAATATGTGATCTCTCTCTTCAAATTCTCTTTTGTTGCAGGGTATGGTGGTACATTTATGGTGGTGCCATTAATCCCAGCACTTGGAAGACTGAGGCAGGAAGATTGAGAGTTTGAGGTCAACCTGGGCTACATGGCAAGGCCCCTCTCCCAAAAAGTAAGTAAATTTTTTTTTTGTGGTAGAGGAATTTTTGCAAACACACACACACACACACACACACACACACACACACGCACTCTCTCATAAATATTCACAATATACTGTCAACTAGGTTCCATTCAAATAACATTGCGTGACTATTTGGACCTGAATTCCTAAAAACATAGTTTGAGTACTGGTGGTAACCGAGTTTAAGTAGATTGAAAGTCCTAGGGAACACTGAAACAACTGAAGGATGATAGGAAATTACTATCCTGGCCTCAGTACCCTAAGTTCTGGGGCTGTACTGATAAGGAAAGTAAGTCCCCTGCCTTTTGGAGCTCTTGGTCTAGCAGGGAAGAAAGACATTAGACAATTTATTGCAAACAGTTATAATGATGATATGTTCTCTAAAGGAAAACAAACATGAATTTTAAAATTGGAAAGAAATTTAAGACTGCAGAATATTGCCATTATATGCTCTGATTTCTTTTCAGATCAAGAAATCTACCTTTTACTAACAATTTCTGTGGAAATGCAAAACTCTCAGTCTTGTTTTGCTTTTGTTTTTTGAGACAGAGTCTTGTTAGATAACTCAAGCTGTCCTGAAACTTGATTATGTAGCCCAGGTTGGCCTTGAACTTATGTCAACCCTCCTGCCTCAGCTGCCTGAGGGCTGATATGTGCCATTAAGTTCAGCCAACTCTCATTCTTAAGCCAATTTTTTTGAGGACTTGTTTCATCAAAGTGCCATTAAAAAGAAGAAAAGAAGAACATCTCCATTATATTTTGTTAAAATATATATTGCTGTCACATATATAAATATATGTATGTAAGTACAGATACAATTAAGTGAAACAAATTGCAGAATAATGCATGTAAAATGATTATGCTTTAGTGAAAACAAATGTTATATATGTGCACATATGTTTGATATGTTGGTATGAGCAAAGAGAATTGTGGACAGCTACTCAACAGGCTATTAATATGTATCGCATCAGGAGATGGAGGTGGGGATGATTAGCTTTATCTTCTTTTTTTTGTGGTACTGGGCAGATGAACCAGGTACCACATAATTGCAAGTGCTGTACCACTGAACTGCACACCCAACCCCTTTTAAAATTCTTTTTATCTTGAGGCAGGGTCTCACTAAGTTATATAGGCTGCCTCTGGCCTTGAGCTCATGATCCTCCTGCCCCAGCCTGCTGAGTTGCAGGGATTACAAGCACGTACCACCATGTCAGGTTCTATCTTATTTTCTTGTATTATATTGTTTCACTGGTTATAAAGAGCATTTTATTACTTTCTGTTTCTTTATTTTTTGCAGTACCAGGAGGCTGAATGCAGGCCCCGCACATATTTTGCAAGCAATCTGCCACTGAGCTGCACCCCAGCCCCCCCTTTTTTTTTTTATCTCAAGACAGGGTCTCACTAAGTTACGCAGGCTGCCTCTGGCCTTGAACTCGCTACCCTCCTGCCTCCACCTCCTGAGTTGCTGGGATTACAGGCCTACACCACCGCACGCAGTGACTACTTTTTAATGAACAGCAAATAAAGAGATTTTTGAAATGAGAGAGACAAAAACCAGGAAAAGACACCAATAAAAATACCTTTTAAAGAGTGCAGAAAAACTAGTCTCCCTTGCAAAAAGGGATTGTATTAGTCAGCTGTCATTGCTGTGGCAGAAAAATCAACCTAAACAACCTTATAGAGGAAATAGGTTTATTGAGGGCTCATAGTCAGTAGATTAGTCTGTAATGGTGAGGGGGTGCTGGTGTGTCAGTGGCAGGATGTAGGACCCATGATGGACAACCTTACGTCTTTGTGAGGAGAAAGCAGAAAGAGTGCGGAGCCAAAGGTTCAGGATAAAAACCTGCAAAAGTCTTCCCCCAGTGATTCACCTCTGCCAAGCTAGACCTGCCTCCCAAATTTCTACAACCTCTAAGAAAATGCCCCAATTTAAAAATATACATGCAATTAGTGTCTATCAAAATTAAGAATATTCACACTTTTTTCTTTTTTGATATGGTGTCTTGCTATGTTGTCCAGGCTGGCCTTAAGTTCCTGAACTCAAACAGTCTTCTTGCTTCAGCCACTGAAGAAGCTGGGACTACAGATATGTGTAACCTCAACTGGCTAGGAATGTTCATACTCTGGTCCAGAAAACCCACTTCTAGTAATTTTCCCATAGAATATAAGGCTAAATATATAAGGGCAAACATATTGTTTTTAGTAGCAAAAGTGGGACGCATTCATTAATACGAGAATGGTTGAACTAATAGAATATTTTCTCCAGTGCTGGCGATCAAACCCACGGCTTAACCAGTGCTGGGGAAATGCTATACCACTGAGCCACAAATGTAGCCTCTTTTTCTAGATTTTTTTTTCATTTCTAGATACAGTTTCACAAAGTTATGCAGGCTACCTCTGGCCTGGAACTCACAAACTTCATACCTCAGCCTCCCTAGTCACTGGGATTATAGGGATGCACCATGGTGCCCAGCTAATGGAATATTAAGCATAAAATAACCAAATATTTCACTAATCTGCAGTAAACTCTCTTCTAAGCAGGTTAAGCTGAGCCTTGTGTGGGAGGGTTGCCTTTGAAATTAGTACACAACATATACATATATGTATATCTATATACGTATACGTATATATGTATGTACATGCATGTATACATATATGTATATGTATGGCTGGGATTTAGCTCAGTAGGTAGAGCGCTGCTCTGCAGTCTCTGAGGTCCCGAGTTCGATTCTCAGCACCGCAAAATGGGAGAGGGATGTGGCAACCCACTCCCAAAGCAATCCCGAAACAGTCAGCCATTGAAAACCCTATGAGGGTCGCTGTGAGTCGGACTTGACTCGACAGCACCTAACAACAAAAACAACAATATGTGTATGTATATAAGACTGCATTTAAAACTGACAGCACTGCTTTTGGGTAAGTCACTTCTGCCAAGTGCATGCATTATTCAGCATGAGAAGTCATTAATTTCTGGTAATTGGTGATTCACTTGCACATGAACATTCAAGTCTGTCCTGAGGCCTTTGGGAAATTAATATAGCTTTCCAAAAGAGTTCACTGAAACATGCTGGGCATGGTGGCATGCATGTTTAATCCCAATGCTCAGGAGACTGAGGCAGGAGAGAATTGCAAGTTTCAGGCCACCCTGGGCTAATTAGCAAGATCCTGTCTCAGAAAGTTCACGGAAATAATAAGTATTGAATAAAATCTAAGGTGGATTGTTTCCTACATAACATCTTTTTGAGGGCTAAAATGTCTTATGTTTAAATAAAACACCTATAATATACATGTCTTTTCTGCCAAGTTTGTCAATTATTGATCTTCAATAAACAAACTCCTTTGCCTGAACAAAGTTACTATAGTTTCTCTCTTGTCCTTCCCTCCCTCCCTGCCTCTTCTCTCTCCTCCCCGCCTCTCTGTTTGTCTCTCTCTCTCTCCCTCTCCCTCTCCCTCTCTGTTTCTGTCTCTGTCTCTGTCTGTCTGTCTGTCTGTCTCTCTCTCTCTCTCTCTCTCTCTCTCTCTGCAGTACAGGGGGAATTAGCAGTGTGCACCACATTGCCTGGCCGAATATTGTTTCTTTTCATTCAATTGTATTAGATGTTATAAATAATCTAGAGGTGAATTATAGTGTATAGGAGATTGCATGTAGGTTATATTAAAATACTGTGTCATTTTATATAAGGGACTTGAGCACCCTTAGATTGTGGTGTTTGTAGAGTGTCCTGGAGCCAATCCTCCATGGATACCGAGGGACAATTATATTTCTTGTCTAGTCTGACCAACGGAAGAACAGTAAGAATGGTCACAAGTGGGTCTCATAGGAGGAACATCAGCAGTATGGACAGCCTGCGGCTGTCTCACTATATAGCCAAGGCTGGCCTGGAACTCACATTCCTCCTGCCACAGCCTCCTGATTGCTGGGATTAGACATGCACCACCATTCTCAGGTTGTGGTTGTTACTCTTGATTGTCAAATTGGATTGAGAAGTGCCTGTTGTTGTTGTTAGGTGCCGTCGAGTCGGTATCCAACTCATAGCGACCCTCATAGGGTTTTCACTGGCTGTTTCGGGATTGCCTTGGGAGTGGATTGCCAGGTCCTTCTCCCATTTTTGCGGTGCTGGGAATTGAACTCGGGCCCTCAGAGACTGCAGCACTGCACTCTACCAACTGAGCTAAATCCCAGCCGCTGAGAAGTGCCTAGGAGATTAGTAAAGCACACCTCTGGGTGCATCTACGAGAATGTTTCCAGAGAGTTTAACTAAGCAGGGAAAACCCACCCTGAGTGTGTGCAGTACCATTCTACAGGCTGGGAGCCTAGACAGAATAAAAGGGGAAGAGAGTCCTCTAACAGGCATTCTCTCATTCTGCTTCCTGGCCACCACGATGTGAGCTGCTTTGCTCCACCATGTCCTTCCTGCTGTGATGGACTGAAACCTCTAAAACGATGAGCCAAAATAAATCCTTCCTCCAAAATATGTCACAAAAAGTCTGACTAGAACAATGTCTAAAAAATAAGTTTTGCGCCGGGCACGGTGGCACACTCCTGTAATCCCAGTGGTTTGGAAGGCGGAGGCAGGAGGATCGCAAGTTTGAGACCAGAGGCAGTCTGTGTAACTTAGCGAGATCCTGTCTCAAAAAAGTGAAAAAAAAATGGACTGGGGGTGCAGCTCAGTGGTCCTGCACTTGCAAAGCATGCAAGTGCGAGGCCCTGGGTTCAACCCCCCAAGTACCACCAAAAAAAAAAAAGTTTTGCTTTTTCTAGGTGGTAAAGAATTTAAATGGAATTGCCTTGTAATAAACCAGTCAGAGGCAATTTTCCTCTTTGGCATTATGCTAAGCAAATATATTCTCCAAGTCCTCCTGTCCTATATTTACATAGTTGAAAAGATTGGATTATTTAGCTCCTTGCAGATCAAGGGTGGGAGGGAGAGCAGGTTAGTTTGAGATGGAAAATCTGGAAATGGGGATGTTTTAAGATTGTAAATAGATGAATGTTACATGGGTTACAGCTTTATTTAAAGTGAATCTGACTGTGTTCTTAGGTAGAACCTAACACTCAACAATTTTTGTAAATCAGGAAACAATTAAAAAGTAATGATTGGGTGAGGGATGTGACTCAATTTTAGAGTGCTTGCCTAGAGTGTATGAAGCCCTGGGTTCAATCTCCAGCATTCCTTAGCACAGCTTCCCAAGTTATCAAAACTGGCAGAAATTTTTATTTTATTTGTTTTTATGATGCCCCACGTACTCTTCTTGACTGCCAAGCCCTGACATTTTGCACCTGTCTTTTCTTCTTCAGCTCAGCCCTTTGCATATCCCTTTCTGATATATGCTGTAATTCTGACCTCACCACACTGAGTCAACTCATTGACAAGTTTTGTAAGCTTTGATCAGTTTTCTGAATAGTTCCTATTGTGTCTGCTGAATGTCCCAGATGTCTTTAAATGTTTGCCCTTGGCCATTCAGTAATCTTTTCAGGGTCTATACCAAACCTCTGCTGTGATTTTATATGTCCAACATATTTTATTGAGGTCTAGCAGCATTGACTTTTGTCAAGGGACAATTTCAAGCTGTTTTCCAGGAGACCTAGTACAATAAGGAGCCATTGTTCTTTCTGCCAAAGCTCTGCCAAGTATAATTTTGCCATTTAAACAAATAGGCACCTTCAGATGATTATCATCACCAATTGCCTTTTTTTTTTTGAGGGATTGAACCCAGAACATTATGCATACTAGGCAAGTACTCTACCACTGAGCTATGCTCCTACTCCACCTATTGCCTTTTCCATGACACTCTGGAAGGTGTCTGGAACTCGAAGGATGTGTGGGGCAGCCATTCAAGTAGTTAAAACCTCATATAGCAGGGGTGGCTGTATTTTCTTTGCCCTACTTACCTGTAGGAATTTAATAACAGCATTTCTCAAATGTAGCACTGGAAATTACAGATTCCCCACCATGCATTCTAGAGATTAACCTGAACATAGAACTCGCTGTCTCCCTGATCTGAGGTAAAGAAAGGTTACCAAACATCAACATTCCCCTTGTCCTGCATCTGCCCTCTTACTCAGAGCTTTCCTTCTTTCTCTTGACATAGTCATTTCTTCAGTTAAATAGTAGTTCTTAACCAGGAATGCTGGCGTAATCTATTAAGTTTGTTATAAAACATCTATTCTGGGCCCACCCACTCCTAGAGATCCTAACACCTTCTAAATATTTAGCCTATGATAGGCCCTGTGTCCAGCCCTAGGTGCAGAGTCAATTCAGCCATGGTTTTGGCTCCATGTAGTTCATAGTTAAGGGGCAGAGACAGATTAAAAAAAAAACAAACCTCCCCTATAGTTTAAACAGTCAGCCATTGAAAACCCTATAAGGGTCGCTATGAGTTGGACTTGACTCGACAGCACCTAACAACAACAACATAGTTTAACAAGAAAATGCAGTTTAACTCCATGTGTGTTCGTTCGTTTGTTCTCTCTCTCTCTCTCTCTCTCTCTCTCTCTCTCTCTCTCTCTCTCTCTCTCTCTCCCCCTCTCTCCCCATCCCTCTCCCCCTTCTCTTTCTTGCTTTTCTTATACTGGGGGGAGGGGCTGACCTCAGGGCTTCATGCGTGCTTTGTAAGCACTCTACCACTGAACTGCACCCCAGCCCATTTTTCATTTTATATTTTGAGTCATGGTCTTGCTAAATTATGCTGGCTGCCACTGACTTTGAACTCAATCCTTTACCTTCACCTTTAGAGTTGCTGGGATTATAGGTGTGGACCACCACATCAGGCTTTCTTCCATATTCTTTCTTTAATTTAGCTTTTTGCTCATAAAACTGTACCGCTGTGGGATTTGCCCCGCAAGTCCTAGTATATAGGACAAGGAGGCTTTGTACAGTTCTTGGGTGACATAAATTGACTATTTAAAGAATAGTAACATAGCCGGACGCCGTGGTGCACGCCTGTAATCCCAGTGGCTCAGGAGGTGGAGGCAGGAGGATCGCAAGTTCTAGACCAGAGGCATTCTGCGTAACTTAGCGAGACCCTGTCTCAAAAAGTCTGGGGGTGCAGCTCAGTGGTCCAGCTCGGGGGACAGGCTGGGGGTGCAGCTCAGTGGTCCAGCACTTGCAGAGCATGCAAGTGCAAGGCCCTGGGTTCAACCCCCATTAGCGGGGAAAAAAAAAAAAGAATAGTAAGATGGATAGGGGGCTGGGATTTAGCTCAGTTGGTAGAGTGCTGCTCTGCAGTCTCTGAGGTCCTGACTTCGATTCTCAGCACTGCAAAAGTGGGAGAAGGATGTGGCAGTCCACTCCCAAGGCAATCCGGAAACAATCAGCCATTGAAAACCCTGTGAGGGTCATGAGGGTCGCTATGAGTGGGACAGGACTTGACAGCACCTAACAACAACAACAACAACAAAGATGGATAGGTGCATACTGGGCGTGTCCTTGGCCTAGAGGGGAGGACTTTGGCCTTCCAGGTGGCAGCTTTTGTTATGTTAGTGATGGAGGAGTGAATTAAAAATGGGTGATGGTGAGAAAAGCGAGAAGATTTTTGTCAGAAGTGTGTTCAGTGCCACACCATGGAAAAGGAAGGCAAGCACAAAACTGGGCCAAATCTCCATTGTCTGTTTGGGTGGAAGACAGGTCAGACTGCTGGATTCTTTTACACTGACGCTAACAAGAACAAAGGCATCACCTGTGGAGAGGATACACTAATGGTGTATTTGGAGAATCCCAAAAAGTGCATCCCTGAAACAAAAATGATCTTCTCTGGCATTAAGAAGGGAGAAAGGGCAGTCTTAGTACCTTATCTCAAAAAAGCTGCTAATGAGTAATTGTTGTTAGCAGCCCTCAAGTAGGTGTCTGACTCATAGCTACCCTATGTACAACAGGGGAAACACTATTGTTAGTGCTTCTCTGCTATTCATAGGGTTTTTAATGGCTGATTGTTTTTTGGGAGTTGCCAGGTCCTTCTCCCAAGCCTACAGCACCTGGTGTTCCCAAGGAGTCTTCCATCCAAGTACTAACCAGGTCCAGCCATGCTTAGCTTCTGAGATGTGATGAGATCGAACACCACAGTGGTACAGCTGCAGGCAATGAGTAATAGCCACTGCCTTATTTATCACAAAACAGAAATGTCTCATGGCTTTTTTATGTGTACCTTAATTTAATTGGTCTCATGCACCAGAATTCAGATCATGAATGGTTGGATAGTCCTTATATAAGTAAAATTTGTTTGAGGTTAAGTGAATATGATCTTTTTAAAAATAGCAATTCTAGTTCAATAAATACTTTCAGTTTTCCCTTCCTAAAGATATGTTGGACTTAATTAGAAATGTTCAACTTTTCATGAAGGTGGAGAATGTTATCTCAAAACTTTCTGGGGATTAGTTTTATATTTAGATTTATTAGCTGATTACATGAATATGTTTAAATACTAGGAAAATTCCTTTATTGTTTCTGAACCAAAGAAGACTACTTCTGTGTCAGTTTGTGTTCATTAGCCTATTAAAGGCAATGGTTGAAGGTAAGGAAGCAGTATCCATATTTTTGCTCTTGACCATGCAAATTTAATTAGAATTCCCTGCATTTAAAATGTTGCCTTTTACTTAATAACTAAATGCATTTTAGAGTAGCTTATGTAAAATATCAAATAAAGAGCAAGACTTCTCACATTTTATAGTTGACCTATAAATTCAGGTTCTCTTAAAAATCAACATGATGGATACAATAGCAAGTTAGACGTTATTTTTGAATTCCTTACTAAGTCAGACTAAGTCATATTTTAGGATTGCTTTTAAATAACTATTCAGAAACAAAGCTGTGAAATTACTTTATGTGATTGGTAGTGGTGCTTTTTGCCAACTCAGAAGGTTTAAAATAGATACAGTAATTTGTAAATTATGTTATGATAATTAAAAACAAAAATCACACAAAAAATCGTAAGATATACACAAATGTCCATAGAAACTGGAAATAGCCCAGATGTTCTTCAGCGGATGAATGGT
The DNA here is from genome assembly GCA_007922755.1 of Pedetes capensis. Lineage (NCBI taxonomy): Eukaryota > Metazoa > Chordata > Mammalia > Rodentia > Pedetidae > Pedetes > Pedetes capensis. Next base: position 120,763 of record VMDO01003177.1, read on the forward strand.
TAAATAAACTGTGCTATATCCATACCATAGAATACTACTCAAAAGGAAAAAGGAATGAATTATTGATACCCATGACAATCTAGATTAATCTGATAATTACACTGAATGAAAAGAGGCCAGTCCAGAAAGGTAACATACTATGTGATTCCATTTATACAACATTCTGGAAATGACAAAATTGTAGAGATGGAAGATTGCTTAATGGTTGCTAGGGGGTTAGGGAAGCAGAAAGGGAAGGAGGTATGATTATGAAAGGGCAACACAAGGGATACTTGAGATGGAAATGTTCTATGCCAAAATCCCAAACATTTCAGCTAAGGGATCTTCAGCCTGTATAAGATGTTAACATTGAAGGATACGGAGGGAAAGGTGCAAAGGATCTCCCTATATATTTCTTGTGACTTTGTATGAACCTCTGATTCAAAAAAGTAATATAGTATGAAAAGTTACTAACCAGAAATCAAAAGGAATTTAAAATGTTAGACACATTTATAAATGCAAAACCATAATGGTGACATTAGGAGGATTTGGAATGCAGCTAATGTTCAGTGTCATAAGGAAGACAAATAGTCCCTCTCAGGGAACATTAAATTTTAAAAATAGATAAACTGGGCTAGGATGTAGCTCAGTGGTAGAGTGCTTGCCTAGCATGGTTTCAGTCTTCAGCACTGCAAAGAAATGGAGAAAGAAACAGAGTCAATGTAAAAATAGGTAAACTTTCATTGTTTTTTATGTAGCCTTAAAAAAGTCAACAATAATTCCATCATTAATTTTCAACATTTAGAGTGTATTTTTTTAGTCTTTTTTAAGCACAAAATTATAACAAAAAAATTCACACTCAGCTACACACACACACACACACACACACACACACACACACACACACAAACTCCTAACTTTGAAGGATCATTTATTAATATGACTTAAATGTATATAACAGTATTCCAAGGGGTTGGGATTTAGCTCAGTGGGTAGAATGCCTGCTCTGTACTTTGTGAGGACCTGGGTTCGATTCCCAGCACCACAAAAATGGGAGAAGGACGTGGCAATCCACTCCTGAAACATTCGTGAAACAATCAGCCATAGAAAACCCTATGAGGGTTGCTATGAGTTGGACTCGACTGGACAGCACCTAACAACAACAACAGTATTCCAAGGCTTGATAGATCTACTGTGGCAGTTCTTCTGTTCCATGGTACAGTGTTATAGTACCTAGCACAATGCTGGGTACACTAGGCTTTCAAAAATATTTGTTCATTTAATATCATTCATCATATATTATTTGAAATTCCTATCTGGAACATGTAGGAAACAAAATAACCAAAATATTAGTGTGTTTTAACTGCAGATTACATTATTGACATCCAGTAAAGAGCAAGGCCATGAGGGAATGGGAAAGGTACATTTTGATTGCAAGGAAGGCCCTGGGAAAAGTCTAGAGGTTGTAAAGTAGGAAGGAGAAAGCACCTGAGATTTTGGAGGGTGGAGTAAGAGGGTCTGAGAAAAGGATAGAGAGGACACTTGGCAAGTTCACCCACTCCAGCAGTTTCCTGGAAAGGAAGGCGATGTCTGGGGCACCAGGATAGTTGTTGTGGAAGTGGGAGAGAAGGAAACTCTTTTCTGCTCCCTGCCTTCTGCTGCTCCACTCCTTTGAGTTCCTGGGATGTTACTTGACTTGGCATCCTTTATGTAAAAACATCTATTGTGCAAGCTTCTTCTAGTAGAGCTCTGGGTAAGATTATGCTTTGATTATTTGTGGGGAGGAAAGGTACAGGTTTCACTTGTCTTTCTAAGTTTTCCTCTTTATGTCCTGCATGAGGCTGTTTCCATTTAAGTGGGTCCAGTGGCCAGAAATCTGGGTTCCCTGTCATTGCTACTCCTACTCTCTCCCTGAAATACAAATAAGGTAGATGACCACACCCTCCCAAGGCATTCTGGGAGGCCCTCACCATGGTTTCACAAAAGAGGAGACTGACACCCAGTTCTATTTAATCACCAGATGTGATTAAATAATAAAAATATGTGAGCACCCAAGACATTATACCAGACTTCCTGAATGACTTTATGTCATTTCATTTAATCTTTGTAGATTAAATTGTAAGGCAGATCTGTATTATCTCCATTTTATTTTGAGGAAAATGACTTGATCACCCCATTAGCAAGTTGCAAATTAGCATGTACAATTGGATTTGAAATCCCATCTGTGTGATTCCAAACATCTCCTTAACACTTGCCTCAGCCTAAGAACATAACAGTGTGTCCCTGCTGAACCTATTTCCTGCATTTAATGCCTTAATTTTTAAAAATTCCATTCTTTGGGATTCAGTCCCTTGGATCATGAAGGATTTTCCTACTCAAAGATCCCTTTTTAAAATGTGTTCCACTGAGAATGTAGCTCATTGGCAGAACACTTGCCTAGCATCTGTAAAACCATGGGTTCAATCCCCAGCACCACAAAAGTGTCTAAATCAAGGAGGAGCAATGGCTTTTCTCATATAACACATCAGACAATATTTGAGTGGAGCAAAGTGGTCTCTTATGTAGGTCCCTCAAACAAAGGACATGGGTAATTAATTCAGTTTCCCCAAGGTAATCAGTTTTGGAGAATCAAGGACACAAAAGTCCAAAGAAGGACAGATTTGATCAAGTATACATTTTATATTAGTACCTTCAGAGGTTTGCTGCCATTTAGAAAATAAATCTTTTAGAGCCTACTCCATTGTTTTGCAACCTTCTGTAGCCTTTCCTGCCTCTGTGAAAGTTTTTCTTTCTTTTATTTTTTGTGGTACTTAGAAGTTGAACCCAGGGCCTTGCACAAACTTCACAAGTGTTCTACCACTGGTCTGCACCCCAGCCATTTTTCTACTTTTTATTTTGAGACAGGGTCTCACTAAGTTACACAGGCTGCCTCTGGCCTCAAACCTGTGATCCTCCTGCCACTGCCTCCCAAGTCTCTGGGATTACAGGTGTGAGCACTGGCTGTTGTTGTTGTTAGGTACTGTTGGGTTGGGTCCAACTCATAGGGTTTTCAATGGCTCATTGTTTCAGGATTGTTTTTTGGGGGGGCAATAGATTGCTACATCCTCCCATTTTTATGGTACTGGGGATTGAATCCCGGTCTTTATAGACTGCAGAGCAGGTGCTCTACCAACTGAGCTAAACCCCAGACACGTGACCACCAGCAGTTTTCTTTATTTCTCAAGATTACAGGAAGACTCAATCATGATCATGTATCATAAGGAAGTTCCCATCCTACTAGCAGGCCAAGACTGGATGCTGTAACAGGCCTTTTGTTATTTTGGCAGTACATTTTAATAGATGCTTCTTCAGATTAATAGAAAGTCTGTAAGATGTAATAATAATATTGCTGAGTTTGTATTGTATTCCAGATACTATAAACACATTTGATGCATGAACACATTAAATTCTCATGAGTCAGATAACAGATTCTGTCCCAGAAAGGCTAACTTCTTCACTATCCCAGAGATAGTAGCAGAACTAGGATATTTTAGATGTAATCTGACTTTAGAGTCTTTGTTTAAAACCATGTCTGATGGCACTTATAATTATATAATAAATATTGATCTCCATATAGACATAGGGGCTCAGAGAAAAGGTGATAGGGTATTTACTGGCCAGTGTGGCTTGTGTCACCATTTTGCTAAGAGCTGGTTCCTAGAGATATATCTGTTAATGCAATAGCACGTTTATTATTATTACTATTACTGCTCTTTTTATTTGTTGTTGTTGTTGTTAGGTGCCATCGAGTCGGTATCCGACTCATAGCGACCCTCACAGGGTTTTCAATGGCTGACTGTTTTGGGATTGCCTTGGGAGTGGATTGCCAGGCCCTTCTCCCATTTTTGTGGTGCTGGGAATTGAACTCTGGACCTCAGAGACTGCAGTGCAGTGCTCTACCAACTGAGCTAAATCCCAGCCCTTTTATTTGTAGCAGTAGCTAATATCGCCATCATTCAATCAATAAATATCAGTGGGGGCAGCCTAAGTGTCAAGCACCAGGCAAGGTTCTGTGGTTACAAAAGTAAGCAAAAACATACTGTGTTCTTTTCTTTCTTGGTGCTTATAGTTTTAAGGAAGAAGTAGATATTAATTATATCAATGGCTATGTAATTACAGAGAAGATAAGTGATCAAAATGGAAAGAACATGATTCTCTGGGTACAAATAAAAAAAGAATCTGGAATGGATGGTGGGGTGGGATCAGGGAAGGCTTTCCGGAAGAAGGAAGGTAAGGATCAATTGGAATGAACTAGGTGAGTGTCAGTAGGGAGGAGTGAGAGATGAAATGCACATCCCAGGGAGGGGAGCAGAATTAGCATATATCCTAAGAATTTGGTCTCTAACCTAAGAGTAGTAAGAAATCACTGAAAGATTTTAAGCAAAGGTCTGATCCATGATCAGATTTACATTTTAATCACTCTAATTGCCTCAGGGCTGGGATTTAGCTCAGTTGGTAGAGTGCTGCACTGCAGTCTCCGAGGTCCCAAGTTCAATTCCCAGCACTGCAAAAATGGGAGAAGGACCTGGTAATCCACTCCCAAGGCAATCCCGGAACAATCAGCCGTTGAAAACCCTGAGGGTCGCTATGAGTCCAATACCGACTTGATTTGACGGCACCTAACAACAACAACAACAACAACAACAAGGATAATGGGTTGCCAGGAAGTAAAAGAAAAAATCAATGGACCAGTTAGCAATAGTACAGGATAGAAATAGAGATTTGGACCAGGGTGGTGTAAATGAAGATGAATTTTGGAGGTGACAAATTTTGGGGGGGTAATGCTTATAGAACTTAGTGATGGATTCAATAAAGAGATAGGGGATGAGAGGACTGTGATGTTCCTTAGTCCTTACCGCCACCTTATGAGGAAGGTGTTACTATTTTCACTCTTTTACATCTAAGGAAGCAGACTTTTCACTGCTTTGGAATAAAGTCTACAGGCTTCATAGGGCCCTCAAGACACTATATAATCTGCGATCTGTTGACCAACGTATTTTTGTTTCACATCTGCTGTTATCCCCCTAGTTCTCTGTACTCTAGCTACAGTGGTGGTTCAGTTCCCTGAGATGCCAAGTTCCTTCTATTCTTAGGGCCCTTTCACCTACTGTTACCTTGACCTGAAATATTGTCTTCCTGTTCTTTGCCTGGCTCACTTTTTCTTGCGGAAGCTTCTTATCTACCAGGCTGAGTGAGGCCTTCACATCTGCTGTCGTAGCACTCTGTACTTTTGCATGTATTACAACTGTGTATCCCTCCCTCCCTCTTTACCTTCCTGCCTTCCTGCTTTCTTTCTTTCCCTTTATTACTTTTTCAGTGCTGGGGATGTGAACTCAGATCTTCACATATGCTAGGCAAGCACTCTACTACTGAGCTACATCTCCAGCCCCATATCTAATTTCTTTCTCTCTATCTTTCTCTCTCCCCTCCTCCCTCCCTCCCTCCCTCCCCCCCCTCTCTCTTTCTTTCTTTCTTTCTTTCTTTTTTTTATTGTGGTACTTGGGAGTTGAAACCAGGGCCTTGCACATACTTTGCAAGTGCTCTACCCTTGGGCCACACCCCAACCCCTTTTCTATTTTTTTATTTTGAGTCAAGGTTCCCACTAAGTTATGTGGGCTGCCTCTGGCCTTGAACTCATGATCTTCCTGCTGCTGCCTCTCCTGTCATTGGGATTATAGGTATGCATCATTGTGCCTTGCCCCCATATCTAGTTTCTTGTGTGATTAGTTTTAGACTGTTTTCTCTACAAAACTGTAAATTTCACAGAAGGAATCTTATCCCTGTTATCTGTTTCCAATGACCAGCACAGGGTTTATTATTTTTATTTATTTATTTCTTTTTTGAGACAAGATCTTGTTATGTAGCCTGGGCTGGCCTAGAACTTACAATCTTTCTACTTAAGACTCCCAGTGGCTGAGTTGACAAGAAAACCCCACTATGCTTGGCTTCAGCATGTTGTTGTTAGATGCTGTCGAGTTGGGTCTGACTCATAGTGAACCTCATATGGTTTTCTGAATGTATAAGGAAGGTAGTCCTTACCAGTGTGAGTGTATATTCTCCAACATGTTTAGAGCACAAATTTTATAGGAAGAGCAAATTCACTGTTTGAGCTGAGTCATCTTCTTCTTCTTCTAGACATTAGTACCCCTAATTCTAAGACTTTGGACTCAGGCCAGGACACATACCAGTGGCTTTCTTGGTTCTCAGGCTTTTGTATTCAAACTGAATTACACCACTGGCTTTCCTGATTCTCCAGGTTATAGACAGCAGACCATGGGACTTTTAGCTCCATAATTGTGAGTCTCTCTCTCTCTCTCTCTCTCTCTCTCTCTCTCTCTCTTTCATTCATTTGCTTTCACTCTTGCTCTCTCTCTCTCTCGCTCTCACTCTCCAGGTACATACATAGAAACATAAAAAGTAGGCCTGTCACCCAATATCTTTGATATAAGCAGATTGGTACTATCACTGACCTGAGCACATAGTTTGCACATTCCTACCTTAGTGGCATGGCCCACACTGGCAGGAGAATCCCAAGTTTGTGACTAGAGGCAGCCTGTGTAACTTAGTGAGACCCTGTCTCCAAATAAAAAATTTAAAAGGGATTAGGGGTGCAGCCCAGTGGTAGACCACTTGCAGAGTATGTGTGAGACCCTGAATGCAACCCCCAAGCACTGCCAAAAAAATTCACCTAAGCATCAGAGAGGATGGACAGCTTTTATAGAATAAATTCAATTAATAAATATAGAATAAATAAGAAAAATACAAAATCACCATTAGACAGCACCATAATTGCTGTGTCAAAATGGACATTAAAAATCAGTGGGAGCTAGGTGTAGTGATGCATGCCTATAATATCAGCACTGAAGGCAGAGGCAGGAGGATTGAAAGTTCGAAGCTAGCTTGGGCTACGTACCAAATTCCAGGCTAGCTTGAGCTAACTATGAAGACTGTGTCTCAACTAACAAACAACAAGACAAAAAAAAAGAAAAATCAATGGGAGACTCAGTACTTGGGAGACTAAAGGAAGAGGATTCTGAGTTAGAGGATAGCTTATGCTACATAGTGAGTTTGAGGCTAGCCTGTGATATAAGGTAAGACCTTGTCTCAAAAGAATCAGTGGGAGAAAGTTTGAGATGAAATAGAATATTTACCTAGTCTCAGCATATCTCCCCAATGTATTGATTAATTGCAAAGGGAAAAATACTAACTTTTCAATGGAGAAACCCAGCCTCCTCTGTTTGTGTGGTGATTATATAGAGGATAGGAAATAAGTGGAGTCCTGGCCCAGGAATAGGTCACCATAGATCTGCTGGGTGTATGGACCTACCTGATTTCCCAAGTTCTAGAATGTATTACTGGAATGGAAACATTGAGAAGTTGGCAGAACCTTTATGTTGGTACTTTTACCAGTAGAGTAAGAGGTATTGTAGTAGGAAAAGCCAAATAGAAGCCTCAGAAATTACTCATTCCCACTTTCTAAGATACTAAGTAGGTACATAAAGTTTAAATCAATATTGCATCCCAAGAAGAATTGCAGAATTTAGTATCCTCACACCTTTGTATAACACAGTCTCCATTAGATACTTACCTAATTCAACATTGTGTTCACTGAAAAATGAAGAAGAATCATAGCCAATGACAATGAAGTACCACATTTTTTTTTTTTTAGTGGTACTGGAGGTTGAACCCATGGCTTTGCGTTTCCATGCTTTGCAAGTGCTGTACCACAGAGCTGTGCCCTCAGCCCAGTTTTTTACTTTTTGAGACAGGGTCTCAAAAGATTGCCTCTGGTCTCGAACTTGCAATCCTCCTGCCTCTGCCTCCCGAGTCACTGGGATTATAGGCGTGCGCCACCATGCCTGGCAAAGTACCACAATTTTAACTAAGTAGTATTACCAATTATTATTGCTATGTTAGATGTGGTGTCTTTCTTAGAGCAAATTAGCACAGCCATATGTATATGCTTATTGATTCAGTGAATGTTATTCTACACCCATTAGAAGGTGGAAGAAGGAATGAAGACATTTTGGCAGTTTCTGGGAGCATGTCTACAAGATGGCCCTTGATATCAGCCATCTTTAGGGATTGCCTTGGCTAAAGAAAACTGCCTCACTCAATATCATACCTCCTTCCAAGGGCATTCCACACCCAATGACTAATCAATGCAGGGGCATAAAGGCCCAGACCACTTAACCTAATTTGAGACAACCAGCCATTCTAGCTTCAAAGGCAGCCACGGAGTTAGCCAATGGATTCATTGGGACTACATCATAGCTTTCCTTCTTCCTCTGCTCAGTTCTTTTCTTCACTGCCTTTCCGTAGCTGTTGATCTTAAGTGTAGCACTTAACAAACACCTACTCACTAGCCTTCATCTCAGAATCTGTTTCCTGGGGAACCCAGACTCTGTGATAGTTGGCACCAGGAGTAGACTGAGGAAGCAGGTAGTCTTATGGGAGTTTGGACCTGTATTACCCACTGCTTGGCTTAAGCGATCCTCCTGCCTTAGCCTCCCAAGTAGCTGAGACTATAGGTGCATGCCACTGTGCCTGACTTGAGAACAGTATTCTGAAAAGAATGGAATTTGGTGGCTTTTAAAAAATACAACAACATATTTAATGAGAAAATTTATCTTAGCAAATATGAAACTGTCACAGAGAAGAGGAAGAGAAGGCCATGAGATTGGTGGTTGACAGCAGGTCCAGCAAGACTGAAGAGGAGAGAACCAGCTACATAAGAAACCAGAGTAGGCACCAGGGAGGATCAGAAGCCAGAAGATAGGACCTGTGCTTCTGCCAAGGGAGAGAGCAGGGCACTGAGGGCCAGGCAATAAAATTATAAACACACTATGTTCCTACCAAAGCCTGCAGCTATAGCCCTTTGGCATCTGATCCCGTCAGATCTCAGAAGCTAAGCAGGGTCAGGCCTGGTTAGTACTTGGATGGGAGACCACCTAGGAACACCAGGTGCTGTAGGCTTGGGAGAAGAACCTGGAAACCCATTTGTTGGGAAAAGCAGGGCTTGACCTATGACCCTCTGCATTGTGTGATGCAGCTGGGTGCTCCAACACTGCACCCTGCAAGAGACAGAAGCCAGGGAACAGTGTGTTATGCACAGGAGTATAAAACAAGGAAGGTTTATTTATAAGGATAGGGAAGGGATAGGTGGTAAGGTTAGGGAAAGGAGAAGGGGAGGAAGGTGCTCAGCTGTTATCCCTGCTCCTGCTGCTGGGGCAGGGACTCCTGAATGTTGTTGTTCGTCTGGTCTGCAGTCTTTGCTGCTTCAGAGTCCCTGAGCTTGACTCTCAGAGGCTTGCCTCTCAGAGTCTTACATTTCAAAGCACTTGGTCCACTGAATGGAGGATTTGATGATGAGGAGAAGATCCAGTGGATGCAGGCAGGTAGAGGCAAAGATGGAGGTAGGCTGGATAAAGGATGAAGGCGGGCTAAGGGTAGGCTAAAAGCTAAGTGGGTCAGGTGAGTGCAGGCCTCTGGTCCTTAAGGGGCCAGAGGACTAAGTGAGGCACTCCTAGATGGTGATTGGAATGAGCTGTTGGGCTCTAGGGTCAGGGGTTTATATCTCCTTAAGCCAACTGTCATCTAACAGTCAAGGAATGACAGCTGGCCAATCAGGGAAGGGCTTGAGGGTGGTGCATGGGCAAGGGCTTAACCAATGAGGAGGCAGATGGGGCTCAGCCAATCAGGCCTCAAAGAAACCTGAGCTGGCAGGTGCCATCTTGGTTCACTCAATGGGAGGGGGGAAGAGTGAGGTACCTGGATGTAGGGCAAGGGTCAGCTGCCTTGGATAGAGGTCAGTCCTCCAAGAGGCCTAGATGGGCTCCAGGGATGCCATGTTTTGGTACTCTCTATCCCTCTGGGAAATCCCAGTATCCACTCCAAAAAATCAATCTGCTATTGAAAACCCTATGAATAGCAGAGAAGCACTAACAATACTGTTTTTTTTATTGTACATAGGATCACAATGAGTTGGACACTGACTCAATGACACCTGACAACAACAATGTACCTGCCATGGAGAAAGGGAGGAGAAAAGGGGAATAAGGAAGAAGGGGTGGCTGTTTGGGGATGGTCCATGGTGGTTCTACCTTCCTTATTTGTGTACCCACTCCTCTTCCCACCTCTCTTCCCTCTGTCTGTATAGGTGCACACATCTGTGTGGTCCTGTGTGTACTTCCCAAGTCCCTTCCCTGCCCTCCCCTCTTTCCTCCTTTAATTGATGAAATTTACCTGTCTCTCCTGTATCCATGGTCATCAGAGGGGAAAAAGGAGGGATGGACAGAGGAAGAAGCCCCCAAGCCAACCCTACCTCTTCCCTCCCTGGGCCTCTACTAGAAGTCCTATTGGTGGTAAGAGTCAGAGTTATGGTTTTTTGTGACAACTACTCCTTTGGTGAACTTGTTGCTGGTTAGGTGCTGCATGACTTTTTGGCAGTCAGACACAGAGGTGAATGCCACAAAGATTTGTCCACAGCCAGGCACCCTGAAACCATCCATTGTCCACAGGACAGGGGATCTTGATTGATGGACTTGACGCACCCATACTTGTTGCACTCCTGTCACATGCACGGGGGACCTCGATGGGCTTGACCAGCCGTACTTGCTATGCTCCTGTCACATGTCCTCTATAATCTTCTCATACTCTTCATTGTCCAGCAGATCCTTGGGCATGTCATGTTCATGAGGTACAGGACCTAGGTCATGTGGCTGCCCTTCTGCACCTGAGAGGTCACTAGGCCTGACACTTGCAGGCTCATGGGTGTATGATTGTTGGTACTCAGTGTGACATTATTGTCTCCCATATTCATTCTCTGGATGAGAAGCTTCTTATTCCCCAGCTGCATCCCATTCAGTCCCAAGACAGCCTGATCTGTGACATAGATGTCCATGTACTCACAGAAGGTGTAATCCTTGGAGAGCTCTGTGGCACTGTCCTTTAAAAGACTGAAGGTCTTGAGAAGTCTGAACAATGTTAGCTGTTTCACAGGGTCATCATTCAGGTAGTTGGGTTTGAATATAAAATGTCATCCATAGGTTCATGTGTTTGAATGCTTGATTTCCAACTGGTGGCACTGTTTTGGGAGGCTGTAGCACCTTTAGGAGGTGAGGCCTAGCTGGCAAAAGTAGTCAGTATAAGTGGGCATATGAAGGTGCTACCTGGCCCTCAGTTCTGGTGTTATGCACTCTGCTCCTGGTCCATGATGATGTGAGCAGCTCTCCTCTCTCACAGGCTACTGTTGTCTGTTCTGCCATGCCTTCCCTACCACTATGGATTGATACCCCCTGAAACCATGAGCCAAAGTAAACCTTTCTTCCCTTAAGTTGTTTCTGTCAGATATTTTGGTCACAGCAACACAAAAAGTAACACAGTCCCCAGTGAACAGCTTGTGGGCAGAGTTAGGGACCATGGTAGACACAACTCTGGACACATAGATCAGTTCTTTGACATACCACGCGGTAGCTGGTAGTTGTAAAGCCTACGGATCTTCAGTGACTGGCCTTGGAAGATGATGCCATCAAAGTCCATGGCCTGGGCAAAGTTCTTGTCTTGATTAGTCTGCACAGCCAAGACTGGGTTGCCAGGGGACTGGCCTCCCCAAACCCCACCAATGCATCTGAGCATTGGAGAAACATGCCATGGCCTTCTCAGTGATATCAAAGGGGATGTGGCTTGCATACAGGTACCGGGCCTTTCTGGTCATCTGATTCCTGACCATGGAGACTGGCATTGGGGTCACAACCAGACCATCAAGAGTCATGGTGGGGAGAAGTTCGCTGTCTGCAATTTGACACCTGCAGATTGCATGGCATTTTACTACATAGGGGTGGCACATCTAGTATTTATGGACCTTCTTCTCATGGTAGGGGGAACGACTGGAGGAGGGAGGAAGGGAAAGCAGGGCAGGGCAACCTCAGTCTTTATTTTTAAATTTTATTTTTTTTTAGTACTTGGAGGTTGAACCCAGGGTCCTGCACAAATTCTCTGCCACTGAAGTGCACCCTCAGCCTCTGTCTTATTTTTTTCTTTTGAGGCAGGGTCTCACCTAGTTGCACAAGCTGCATCTGACTTCAAAGTTGTGATCCTCCTGCCCCAGCCTCCTGAGTCCCTGGGGTTACAGGTGTGGTCATGGTGCCCGGCTCTATTTTTTTTTTTTTAGGTACTGGGGATGGAATCCAAGGCCTCACACATACTAGGAAAGCACTCTGCCACCGAGGTACCTCCCCAGCCCTTGGTGCCTGTTTTCAAGTTTAATTGATACTTTGAGAAAAACAAAAAGCTAAAGGTGATTGGCAATTTAAGGTTGAGAAAGAAAGCCACAAAACCTCCTTGGTAGTGAGGCAGGACGGAAAGAAAGGAAAAATCTGGGGAACATAGGAAGGAAAGGGCTTTTTACCCCACGATCTGGTCTGAGCCTTAGCCAACAATTCCAGCACAACCAAAAGGCGGAAAGCTGCTGCAAGAACTGCCTGCGTAGAATCCTGCACTTCTCCAGGAATCTCACTAAGGCAGTTAAGATGAACAGGCCTAGGTAATTCCTTTGTTACAAAAGACCAGACTCTTCTCATTCTCCTTTTCCTGTCTGTAAATTAGTATATTATACCTCTGGAACCCTACTGAGCAATGTAACTTAAAAAGCCCTAGACCCTAGACTGGTACATATATTCATTGTGAAGACACCTACGTGTGCCTCTCCCTGTCTGTGTGCCTCCGTTTCACTCTGAAGCATAAACTGTCCCTTACCTTTATCTAATAAACTCTACTACTGCTTTGCCTCTCTGACTCATCCTAACATTCCTTTTTGTGATGGAGCAAGGACCTGGCATTCCCGGAGTGGAGGTCCTGGAAGGGAGAGCTCTTCGGAGCAGGCAGTGTGCCACTGGGCTGCAGCATCTCTCCCTCTGCTGACAGTACTATATAAAGCAGCTCTCATTTCCTGCAGTAGGATGAAATAGAAAGCTAAGGACCAGGCCTAGTACTTAATCATAACAGTAGTCAAGCTCCAAAGGTGATTAAAATCCTAACTAAGGCAGGTCTGCTGTGCCAAGGTCAGGGCTCTGGTTGGGAAAGAATGGGACCCTGACCTACAGGTTAAGAACTTTTGAGCCTAAAAATGTTAAAATCCCAAATTCCCCTGAACATTCTGAGCACGTGGTTGTGGTCTGCTCCTCCCTATTAAGAGCTAGTGCATCCTATTTGCTTGAAGACAATACAAAGGCCTAGCCCTGTAAGACAGTATGCACTTGCACTATGTCCTCCTGGATGTTGCTGCTGTTAGGTGCCTTTGAATCAGGTCTGACTCATAGTGACCCTATGTACAACAGAACGAAACACTCCTTGTCTCTGTGTCATGTTCAGCACTATGTCAGTGTTCTCTGCTATTCATAGGTCTTTCAATGGCAGATTGTTTTGAGAATATATCAGGAGTGAGCTGCTAGGTCCTTCTTCCCTGCACTGCATACAGTACTGGGGGTCAAACTCAGGGCCTCAGAGAGCACAGAGTGGCACTCTACCAACTGAGCTAAACCCCAGCCCTGTCTTTCTGGATAGTGGACCAATAACCAGTGTTAAATCAAAACATAATACAACTGGAGACATGCTATGGTTGCTAAAATAGGAAAAGGATACCCTGATGAAAGTGTAGCATTTGGTCAACATGTACCAGCAGGAGCTGGGAACTGACATGGATAAGGATTTTGAGAGTGCTAAACCAAAGAGATGGTAGAGTGCTGCTCTGGGCTCTCATAGGCCCTAGGTTCAATCTCCAGCATTGCAAAGATGGAAGAAGGACATGGAAATCCATTCCCAAAGCAATCCCCAAACAATCAGCCATTGAAAACCCTATGAATAGCAGAGAAGCACTGACATAGCGCTAGGCATGGCACAGTGTTGGTGAATGTTTCATTCTGTTGTATATAGGGTTGCTATGAGTCGGACCCAATGCAACAGCACCTAGGAACAAAAACAAACCAAAGGAGTCTATAGGCATACCACCCTGGCATCTGATCTCATCAGATGTTGGAAGCTAAGCAGGGTCGGGCCTGGTTAGTACTTGGATGGGAGACTTCCTGGGAATACCAGGTGCTGTAGACTAGGAAGAAGGACCTGGCAGCCCACTCCTGAAACAATCAGCCAGCAAAAACCCTATAAATACCAGAGAAGAACTGACAATAGCACCAGGCATGGCACAGTATTGTGTAGTGTTTTGCCTATTGGATTGAACTCAATGATACCTAACAACAATAAACCAAAGGAGGTAGAATGCAAATTTATATAAAAGATATTTTATAAATATAGAAGTACTCTCCTGGGATATAAAAGCTGACACTCCAGCAAAGACCTGGAAGATGGTACTAACACACTACTACGATGGAGCCTAGAAGCATGGAAAACATGTTAGCTGACGTTAAGTCGGGTAGTAATGCATCAGAGACTGTGAATTAGACTCAGTGAAGTGGGCATGCTGCAGGGGACATGTGAGGCCTGAATACCCACTGGAGGATTATGTTGCACGGAAGGGCTTAGGGGACATACTATTTACCTAGGCCATGAGGAATGTGGTGGTGAGAAGGGTACCAGCATCACTAAGCAGTTCATTGGGGCTCTCCTCTTTAGGGCAGGGTAGATGTTTAAAGAAGCAATCACAGAGGAGGGCTTATAACTAGCAAAGGGATGATGGGGAAACCAAAGTAAGAGAGTCTGGGTGGCTGTTCTGAACAGCCAGAATCTAGGTAGATGCAACAGTCATAATGAGGAGCTTGGTCAAAGGCAGCCAAGGAGACCTGACCCAGAAGGAGTTCTGGAAGTGGTTAACCCATTGACTACCATAGGGACACATATGTCCCATGAAGTTTCATAGAAACACTAAAGGGATTTGCATAGAAAACAAAATCTGTACAGTGCATAATGTATCATTGTTTTACAATTATCACCTTATCACATAAAATATATTATTATTGTACTTAACATTGCTTTTACTACCTGTCATTACTTTTGTATTTTCAACTAAATTTTTTGGTGTAGTGATTGCATGCCAATTTTTCTTATTTAGTTGATTATACATTTTTTCTTATGAGATTTTTGCATTCAAGTGATGCACATCACTAATTACAATGATTTTCCTCATATTTTATGCATTCCGATTATTTTGCTAATCATGTTCTTGTTTTATTTTTTGTAATGAAGAGTTTCTTGAAATAAAACACTGTCATATATTTTCATTTGAAATTGGTAGTCAAAAGGTTAATAGAATATTGGCATTACTAGGGTAAAATAAATGGGCAGAAAACAGGGATACTATTCAGTCTGTAAGAGCAAAAGAAATAAAGTTTGAATAATCAGGATGCTGAGGGCACTTGCTCCAATATAGACTCTGAGTTTCTGAACATGAACCAGTTTTCATACCTGAAACTCACGGACTAAATGGGGGCTTATGTCCCCAGGGGAGAAGGACTGTAAAATACTATGGAAAGGACACATAGTTATACTTACAGTCTTTTCCCAAAGAGACTCATGGCCCTTTACTTGAGTAACTATATGCTGGAGAAAGAGAAATATCCAAACTTTTGACAACTGTTGGACTAACTGGTATACAGATATAAAAGGACTTTTTCTCAATGTGCTCATTAGATTCTGGCCCCTCGATCTTGGACTACTCAGTATCCAGAACAGTGAGCCAATAACTTCCTCTTCATTATAAATTGCTCAGTCTGGAATATTCTGTGATAGCAGCACAAAGTAGATAAAGATACCTGTCATCTGAAATGCCCATCTAGGATTTCATGTAGTCCCAAGAGTGCTATGAGCATTACTTTTGTGGACTATGTTTATATTTCAAGAAAGTACTTATCTAAGGCCTGCAGCTGTAGCCCTGTGGCATCTGATCCTGTAAGATCTGGAAGCTAAGCAGGGTCAGGCCTGGTTAGTACTTGTATGGGAGACCGCCTGGGAATACCAGATACTGTAGGCTTAGGAGAAGGACCCAGCAACCCACTCCCAAAAATCAATCTGCCATTGAAAACACTATGAACAGCAGAGAAGTGCTGACAATAGTGTTTCACCTGTTGCACATAGGGTCACTATGAGTCAGATACTGACTCGACAGCACCTAACAACAAGAAGTTATCTAAGGTAAATCATAAAAGAGTGTATGAATTATGGAGCAATATAGAGATATTCACAAAATGGTTATAGATGAGGAAAATGGAAAGATGAAATATAGATGGAGAAATAAGTTGATGTAGTGAGAATAGTCTAGATAAACTTTGAGAAAGCAGTTATATTTAAACAGCACTTAGGAATGTTTTCACTAGAGGGAAAAATGAACATTGAGTTAGGTAGGATTAAGTGTCAAAACCTTGTTTGAATGTTCTGGTAAATTAGGAGACTGAAGAGACGAGGTAAGGTACACAGAGTCTTAAAGTGTGATACTGGAAATTACAATAAAAAATGTCTAAACTCAATAATGGCTGGGATTTAGTTCAGTTGGTAGAGCGCTGCACAGGCTGAGGTCCTGAGTTCAATTCCCAGCACCGCAAAAGTGGGAGAAGGACCTGGCAATCCACTCCCAAGCCAATCCCGAAACAATGGGCCATTGAAAACCCTATGAGGGTCGCTATGAGTCAGATACTGACTCGACGGCACCTAACAACAACAACAACAACAACAAACTCAATAATGGGAGAAGAATGTGGCAATCCATTCCTGAAGCAATCCTGAAACAATCTGCCACTGAAAGCCCTATGAGGGTCACTATGAGTTGGACCCAGCTCGACAGCACCTAACAACAACAACAACAACAACAACAACAACAACAACAAACTCAATAGGTACACCTAGGAATGAACTATTAGCGAATACAAAGGCCTAAGAATAGTTTTTCTTGAACTCATTTCCTATAATGTTTTTCGGAAAGAACACAGTGCTCCTTTCTAAGCTTATTTTTCATTGTTTTGATCATCATTCTCCGTTATTTCCTGACTTTACTGCCAAGATCCAGGAGGCAAAATATTGGCAAGATAGCATATCACAGTCTGTGACTAGGCAAGCTCTGTGATTCAAGAAGTCAAACAAAGATTGGAGCTGGGGAAACTTGCCATGGCTATGCTCCTCTGTCACTTGACCTATTTTTTAAAAATTGTATCCATTAATATTACAATGTGCATGTTGTGCTTGTTCCTTTCTATGTGTCCTGATGGCATCCTCCTTTTACTTCAATTATATCACTGATTTAATTGGCTTGTATTACAGTGAAATTATTAAAATTCTGAGGATGCAAAATGAGGACATATGCAACACTTCTAGCCTATAGATGTGTTTCATTTGGCTACCACATGTTCATATTAAAAAGTTGTTGCCAATATTTCAAAAAAGTGGGAAATTCATGCAAAAATATGGATTCCTGACTTCTGAAAATATGAAACCTGGCACACGAGGTTCTAATTTCCTCATGGCAACAACTGACTGGAACTGATCAGTGGCTGCCCTTATTATAAATTTGACATTGAATCTGAAAGTCATTTACCATTTTTCATGGACCTGGCATTGCTATTCTTATATAGTGACATTGAAGAGAAGGTGAATAATTTTCTTTAGCCAGTTTCTATAAAACTTCAGGGCTGAGGGGTGTAGGTCACTGGTAGAGCATTTGCCTAGCTAGTATGCATGAGGTCCTGGTTTCCACCCCCAACACCGAAACAACAAAACAGAACTGCAACAACAAAACAAAAACGAAGAACCAAACAAAAAGGAGAAATTGGAGAAACAAAAGCCAGCAAGAGAGGAGAGGACACTTGTGTTTCAAGAGTTGAAGGGTACAGATAGGTTGAAGAATAGGTAAGGTTAGGAATGGAGAGCTTGGGCAAAACCATTAGGATGGCAGAGAAAGAGAGGATGTAGTTAGGCCATTTCTGTGTTATCAATCTGAAGTTCATTACTTGCCACTTGAAAAGGCCAATAACTGTAGGAAAAGTTGTTGGGGCAAGGAAAAAGATTAAAGTTAGTAAGCCAAAGAAGATAGATGTTATCACCATCAAAGACTATTTTGCTTAGGGGTTGCAGGCGCAAGGCTTATGTAGAGATTTGAAGGGAGTCCTGTCAGATAGGCTGGTGCCAGCGTGGTAGCAAATTTCGGGTGGTCTGCTTTTCTGACACCCAGGCTGCTGTTATCTGTAGGTCACCAGGTGTCCTGGGTTCTGTAAACCTAGAGAAAAGTTACTGATTAGACAGTCTTATGACATGTCTTTTTAATCCTTTCCCCAGGAATAGCTAACCCTGCAGTTAATCATTAAGATACAAAAGGCATCTTTCACTGGCGAACAGGAAGATAGCAGCAAGGCAACTTTCACTGAAGAAGATAAGGAAAGGCAACTTTCCCAGAACAGTTTTAACCCATTAGGAGGCTTCATTATGAGGTGTCATCTACAGCAAAGTCAGTGGCAGACTAATAATATACCTCTCAGCTGCATGACCTCCAACATTAGTGGCTTAAAATCAAAAGCAAATGAAGCTAGAGGATTTAGGTTGTCCCTTGGTTACATTATGAGGCTTCTTACGAAGGTAATCATTCCTAGGATACACTGTATTGCTTCTCTGCCTTCAACTGAAAGTTCATTGAACAACTACACTATATGTTATGGTTTGAATATGAAATCTGTCCCATAGGCTCATGGGTTACCAGCTGGTAGCACTATTTTGGGAAATTGTGTAATATTTGGAAGGTGATATCTAACTGGAGGAGGTGGGTCCTATTATCCCTAGTACCATCCTATAAGCCCTTTGTCCTTCCTGTCTGTGATGTGAACAGCTGTCCTCTGCCACACGCTCCTGCCTCCATGACATCTTGCCTAAGCATGTGGGACCAAGTGAACATGGACTAAACTCCCTGAAATTATGAGCCAAAATAAACTTTTCTTTCCTTTAAGTAGTCTATGCCAGGTATTTTGGCCACAGCAATAGAAAGTAACTAATACACTGTACCAGGCACTGGAGATACTATGGTAACAAAGGAGACATAGCCCCTAGTCTTGTGGAGCTCACAGTTGTGTGAGGAAGTCAGACATTAAAGCTCGGTTGGTAGAGTGCTACTCCACACTCTCTGAGGACATGGGTTTGATCCCCAGCTCCACAAAAATGGAAGAAGGATGTGGCACTCCACTCCCCAAGCAATCCCAAAACAACCAGCTATTGAAAACCCTATGAGGGTCGCTATGAGTCACACCCAATTTGACGGCACCTAACAGCAGCAACAACAACAACATGAAAGAAAAGAAAAAGGTGCCGGAAGACAAATACTAAAGAAATATTTCCTAATTTCGAAGCTAAGAAGGTGCTAGAAAACAAATACTAAAGAACATTTTCTTAATCTAGGAGCTCAGGAATGGCTTCCTGAGGAAGTGACACTTAAATTGGGGCCCTAAGAGTAAGTAGGAGTTATTCAGGCAAAGAAGAGGGGACATAGTTTTATAGACAGAGGGAATGGCTTATGCAAATATGTTGTTGTTGTTGTTAGGTGCTGTCGAGTCGGTATCAGACTCATAGCGACCCTCATAGGGTTTTCAATGGCTGACAGTTTTTTCGCGATTGCCTTGGGAGTGGATTGTCAGGTCCTTCTCCCATTTTTGTGGTGCTGGGAATGGAACTTGGGACCTCAGAGACTGCAGCGCAGTGCTCTACCCACTGAGCTATATCCCAGCCCCTATGCAAATATAGTCAGCCTTCTATTCAGGGACTCAACCACAGATCAAAAATATTTGGAAATATTTGCATGTGTCCTGGACACACTTTTTCCTTGTCATTATTCCCTAAATATAACAACTATTTCCATAGCATTTACATTGTATCAGGTATTAGAAGTAATCTAGAGATTAAAGTGCACCAGACAATGTGCATAGGTTATGTGCAAGTATTGTTGTTGTTAGGTACTGTTGAGTCGGTATCCAGCTCATAGCAACCCTACGTACAACAGGTGAAACACCGTTGTCAGTGCTTCTCTGCTGTTCATAGGGTTTTCAATGGTGGATTGATTTTGGGGAGTGGGTTTCCAGGTCCTTATCTCAGCCTACGGCAGCTGGTGTTCCCAGGCGGTCTCCCATCCAAGTACTAGCCAGGCCCGACCCTGCTTAGCTTCCGAGATCTGACAGGATCGGAAGCCACAGTGCTATGGCTGCAGGCAGTCATGCAAATACTACACAGTTTTATATAAGGTATCTAAGGGGAATTCTGGAACCAGTCCCTGCCTGGAAAGCATCATTGTCATCTTTTCCCCTGCTATCAAGCCTGCTTATCTCATCACCATGTTACCTTGTTGCTCAAAAGACCCTAAAGAGTTCTCCCATTGCCCATAGCAGGACTTCTAATCTGTGACATGTGACTCTACTCAAATTTATGCATGGCTTTCATATTCATGAAGTATCTCTGGAATGATATACAAGGAACTGATAACATTGTTTTCGGTGTGTGTGGGGAACAGGTATCTGGGTGCAGTGGGAGGAAGGAGATTTTTCATTAATTTTCTGTAACTTTTGAAACTATGATTTAAAAAAAAATAGGTAGTGTGATTCATGAGTGTCTTAGTTTACTAAGGCTGACATAACAAAATACCAAAGACTAGGTGGCTTGCACAACAGAAGTTTTTTATTTGGCCATATTTCTTGGGGCTGTGATTTAGCTCAGTTGGTAGAGCACTGCACTGCAGTCTCTGAGGTCCCAAGTTCAATTCCCAGCACTGCAAAAATGGGAGAAGGACCTGGCAATCCACTCCCAATGCAATCCCGAAACAGTCAGCCATTGAAAACCCTATAAGGGTCACTATGAGTCGGATGGGGCTGGGATTTAGCTCAGTGGGTAGAGTGCTGCGCTGCAGTCTCTGAGGCTCCGAGTTCAATTCCCAGCACCACAAAAATGGGAGAAGGGCCTGGCAATCCACTCCCAAGGCAATCCTGAAGCACTCAGCCATTGAAAACCCTATGAGGGTCGCTATGAGTCCGATACTGACTCAACGGCACCTAACAACAACGAGTCGGATACCGACTCAATGGCACCTAACAACAACAACAACAACAACAACAACAACATATTTCTTGAGGCTACAAGTCCAAAATTAAGGTTTCAGCAGGGTTGGTTTCTTCTGAGGCCTCTCTTCCTGCTTCCACATACCTGCCTTCTTGCCATGTTCTCAAATGGCCTTTCCTACATATGTGCATATCCCTGGTGTCTCTCTTTTCCAGTACTGGAGGGTTGAACCTGGGCCTTGTACGTACTAGGCAAGTGTTTTACCACTGAGCTGCACCCCCAGCCCCTATTGTTCATTTTGAGACAGAGTTTCACTCAGTTACACCAGCTGCTTGTGACCTTGTACTTGTGATCCTCTTGCCTCAGCTTCCTGAGCTGCTGGGATTACAGGCATGTGTCATGGAACCCAGCTCCCTGGTGTCTCTTTTGTGTGTCCAAATTTCTTCTTCTTATATGGACACCAAACAGATTAGCCAAAGACTTAAGGGGATGCCTCTGTAGACCTCTGGAACTCTTTCTCTGTGAAGTTCCCTCTTCCCTTTTCATAATAGATAATGATGATTCTTGGCCATCAGGAAAATACTGTCTGTAATTCAGAATCTGCACATTAGGAAACAATGGTGAGCTAAAATTTTTGTTTTGTTTTGTTTTGTTTGAGACAAGGTCACACTATGTAGCCCAGGCTGGTCTTAGATTCACTGTGTAACCTAGGATGTCCTGGAACACATAATCCTCCTGCCTCAGCCGCAGGATTGCTGGGACTACAGGTATGTGCCACCATGCCCAGCTTAGACTCACATTTTATAAAAAGATTTTTCAAAGAAGGTAGTGGTGGTGTTTTTTTTTTGTGTGTGTGTGTGAGGAGTAATCAAAAGGGGCCTCCAGCCATACCACCCAGGTGTTGGTCAGTCTAAGTCAGTCTAATCTCAGAAGCTAAGCAGGACAGGGCCTGATTAGTCCTTGGGTGGGAGACCACCTAGGAATACCAGGTGCTATAGCCTTTGGAGAAGGACCCCGCAGCCTACTCCCCAAACAATCAGCCATCAAAAATGCTATGAATAGCAGAGAAGCACTGATAGTAGTGCCGGGCATGGCACAGTGTTGGGTAGTATTTCATTGTGTTGTACATGGGGTCACTATGAGTCAGACCCAACTCAATGGCACTTAACAATAGCAGCAACCATCAAAAGGGATTTCTTCTAAACATTTAGAATGTTCTGTTCCCCTAAACAGAATATTCTGTTCCCCTAAAGAATTGCTCCAAACTTTCCAATTAGTTCAAGTTTTACCTGTATCTGACATTTATTACCTAGTTTTCCTTCTCTACCTGTTGTTGATTCTTGCCTCCTATTATTCTTTACCATTAGAGTCCCTTCCCCAGGACACCATCTTCTTCCTAGCCCTAGGTATCCAGGAGCTTGGCTCTATATCCTAAATTTCCATTAGCCACAAATCATGATATAACCCAAGTATCTCTAGCTGTACTTTCCACTGTCATCTCATATGGCCAATCTACAGGCTGGTACTCTCACTGTCTTCTGAACATATTGTATTCATTTGAAGTTTTAAGTCCATGCTAATGTCCCTTGCCACCACAAATCTTGGCCACCCTTCAGGGATCAAAACAAGTTGCATGCAGCCGTCTTTGGCTTTGACTCTACCAGGCACACCCTTTTAACCTATATTATTCACTTGGGCCCTTAAGCCTGACCCTAATTTCCAACAGTAGCACTTACATGTACATCTTGTCTCCACATCATAAACTCCTGGAGGGTGCAAACTATTTACAGGTGTTTTTATTCTTCTTTCTGCTCCATCCCTGTGTTCCCTGTGTCTATTATTTTGTTATGCTCATGTTAAAGTAAGCACTCAAAAACACTTTTTGAATGAGTAAATGAGTGGAGGAATAAACAAAACACTCTAAATTTTTAAAAATAAATAACACTCTGTGCTAGGTTTTCACTAAGGACCATGTATAAACTATCTCATTTAATGTTCTCTCTTTTTTAGAGGGATCAGCATTTATTTCCTTTCTAGATGTTACAGTGCAGCCAGGTGAGAATGATTTTAGCAATTAGAGTGTATATATCACCAGGGTTTGGCAATTAGATGTTATTTCCAATAAGGAGGAGGAAAAAGTAAGTTGTTTTACATTAGATACTTTCTTGTCTCCCTTTCCTACCAACCCCACAGTCTAACCATTCCCCTGTCATGTCTGGAAGGGACACACAGGGCTGGATCTGTATGTCAGTCGTAGAGCTTGCCTAGCATATATGAAGCCCTGGGTTTGATCTCTGGCACACAAAAAATGTTGGTTCACAGTCTGAAGGCAGAAAGCTAGGGAGGGCCAGTGTCTCAACTTAGAAACTCTTGGACTAGCACAAGAGACTAAGCATCCCACATGGAGTGGCAGGAGTAGATGCCTAAAGTCTGGGAGCACAAGCACTCCACTCCTGGCCCTATAGCTTAGTGGGCAGTGTAACCAAAACATACCTGGGATAGAAGGAGGGCAGAGAATCAAAAATTGAAATCTATAGTGTAGAGCCAGGGAAGGAGGTAGGGATATGGAGAAGAATATTTTATATCATTAAATGCACATAGGAAACTGCAAGTATCACTAAACTCATTAAGGAAACTGCAACAGATTGTTTCAACTGTCTGAAGAAGGAAGGCCAGATGGATAATGGGAAAAGACTCAGGAAGAAGGCAGAAAATGTGGTTGTGAACAGGCAGCAGCCAGTTCCTATTTTAGCACTGTGAGAAAGCCAGAGGACCAGGGTCTGGCCAGTGACCTACAATGACAGTATAATTTTTGTAGCTTAGCAATCACCTGTTTTTAGCTCAGTTGGCAAAGCACTGTGCTGCAGTCTCTGAGGTCCCGAGTTCAATTCCCAGCACCGCAAAAATGGGAGAAGGACCTGGCAATCCACTCCCAAGGCAGTCCCCAAACAGTCAGCCATTGAAAACCCTATGAGGGTCGCTATGAGTTGGATACTGACTCGACGGCACCTAACAACAACAACAAGGAATCATCTGTATGCTTCCAGTGCAGCTCCTCATTTTGCACCCTGGCCCTTGGTGTGGGTACTACCCTCTGGCCTGAGGGGGTGAACTACTCTGTTTCCCAGAGTCCTCTCTTGTTTTTTGTGTCACTGGCATTACAGGCAGAGGTAGCCTCTGCCTGGGCCTCCTTGTGCCTTTCCTTTCTGGTAGCTCAGCCTCTTTTTTTGCCTTGGTGGGTGATGTGGGAGACACGTCTTCAACTTTCTGGTGCTTCTTGAAGGATAAGCCTGTATTTGAAGAACTGATATAACAAATACCATAGATTGGATTGTTTGTAAACAGCAGAAATTTATTGCTCACAGTTCTGGAGGCTGGAAATTCCAAGATCAAGTCCCTATCAGGTTCATTGTCTGTTGAGAGCCAACTTCCCGGTTTACAGATGGCCCTCTTTTTGCTGTAGCATGTGATGGAAAAGGAGAGGTAAATCTCTGAGGGCTTTTTGTTTAATTTTCTTTCCAGTAATTTTTATTAGTAATTTTTAGTATACAGCTTAATAGGTTTCATTATGACATTTCCACACATGCATATCATTTTGCTCATGTTCACTTCCCCCATCTGAGACTCTTTTATAAGAACACTAATCTCAGTCATCCCTCATGGCCTAACTACCTTCCAAATAGTACATAAATACAATTAGAAATACCATCACATTAGGAATTAGGTTTTCAAATATGAATCCGGGGGGTTGATTTATCTTCTTTCTCTTTTGCCTTCTCCTTTTCCTTCTCTTCCTCTTCCTTTTCCAATTCTTCTTTCCTTCATCCCTGCCTCCTCTTCCTTCCGGTCCTTTCTTCTTCTAAGCCTCTTGGGAGCTTTCTTTTGGACTTAAGACTATGGAGTGTTGGCTCAGTGGTACCTCAGGTGGCCTGGCCTGCCTAGTCTGTTTTATTTAGCATGGGGAGACTCCACTTTGCCTATGAGTGTTTGCCCTCCATTGCTTTCCAGATGACCATTCTCTTGTTTTCTGGTTTGGGTGATGGGATGGGGATGTAGTAATGTTCATATTGCCTTGAGAGTGCCTCAGAGCTCTGGATGCTCAGACTGGAGGTTAGGTGTGGACACCCAGAGCCTCCCCAGACCTATTTCCTGGAGGGAGGCTTCTGGGGTCTGACTGGCTAGGGGAGTGGTAGGCCCCATTACCAGGAGAGTTGGGTGTTTAGGGAGGAGCTGGACCAGAACCTCTCCACAACAACACATTGATAGATAGCTATAGTTGTCCTCTATTTACTTATCATGAAACTGAGTCTCAGAGGAGTTAAGTAATTTGTGCATGGTCACACAACTAGTCAGTGGGAGGGGAGCTCTCTTAAGACTCTTGTTTGTCTTCAGAGCCTGTGTTCTTAACCAAGATATATTAGACGCTGATAATCTGATTGCAAATCAGTAAACTATCTGAATACCCATACTAGCAACCATGACTTTTCCTTGCAGCTGCCCATGGTTGTTAAGGTTTCTAAGACATTAACATTTATAGATGTATTATTCTCCCCCATTTTTTAAATTCTCCCCTTTGAATTGTGCCTTTGTGGACAGGGACTGGACCACTTGCTGATGAGATGTTGCGGAAGGTATAACTGGGACTCCTGAAGGGATTGGAGTAGTTGCCAATTGGATGACAAGTTCAAGTCACTGTGTTCTGGTCAATAGAGTCATAGGAAGTGCAGATGAAAGCACAAGTAGTAGCTAACATAAGAGAAAAAGACTTTGAAGGAGAATTCCTCTTATTTGCAAACTTTCCAAGGGCTTTCCTGATGAAACAAAATCTGGACTTTGTTTCTTTTCTTGAGTGAGTCAGGAGTTTGGAATGTAGGCATCTGGCTACCAGCAGTGTCCTGCAGCCCACTACTGGAAGGTTCTAGTCAGAGCTCTCCTGTGAGTGCAATAATTACCAAGCTGTTATTGAAACGGGCTTTGGATGAAAACTTGTTTAAAGCATTATGTCCTGGGAATTTCTGTTCCTCCAGTGTTATTAAAACCTAGTTGCCATTTTCCCAGTTAGGCAAATGTTATAGGAAATGAAATATAAACAGAAGTTAATTTATGCTCTCTGATGTTTGATTTGCATTAGTTCCAAGTTATATTGTGTTCCTTTTAAAGCCCTCCTACAAAGTTAACGTGCATTTTTTTTCTTTTGAGATTGATAATGAATTTCAAAACTCATATTTCAAAGACAAAGCTTTGATGTGGCCTTTGTTTATTTCTGCTTATCCAAGTGGTATCTTCTGGAATATATCTTTTTGGGTGGAAACAACCACCAAGCAGATACTTCCATGTAGGGCTATACATAGTTGTGAAGGAGATT
This sequence comes from Pedetes capensis, assembly GCA_007922755.1. Classification (NCBI taxonomy): domain Eukaryota; kingdom Metazoa; phylum Chordata; class Mammalia; order Rodentia; family Pedetidae; genus Pedetes; species Pedetes capensis. Next base: position 147,170 of record VMDO01003177.1, read on the forward strand.
ATGAGAGCACCCACTGATCAATCCCCAGTTCTTCAGCAATTTTCTTTAGTTCCCTGTTCCTGTTTACAGCCAGATTGCGCCCTTATAATGCTCAGTCTGCCTCCTCAATTGTAGTGTGGCCACCTGTCTCATTCCTCTTTCTTTCAAGAATTTCACCACTATCAAAATGTCATGTCTCGGGTCTTCTATTCTGCCTCCTAGCCTTCTACCATTCTCTTTCACTCTGGAGTGGAACTGACTCCTCCATACCATTTCCCTTGGTCTGATGTCTACATGACTGTGGTTTCAGTCTTGCTATAATCTACATTGTGCCAGAGGCAATAAAAATACCTGTTGAATGAATGAATATATTTGATGAATTCTGATTAGTAAATAGCATTTTCTTTATTACTTCTAAATCATTTTGGTATGAAAAATTTCAAATATACAGAAGAGCAGAGGGTATAGTTTCGAGAATCCTTATGACCATAATACCCACCTTCAATAATTATCAACATACAGACTCTTCTTTCATTTTATACCTCAACCACTTTTCATCAGACCCTTTAACTGAATGGAGTTCAGCCAAGCAAGTGAATTATAGGAGCTATGGTCTGAATGTTTGTGTCCCCCAAAATTCATATGTCAAAACCTTATCACCAATGTGCTGGTATAAGGAAGTGAGGCATTTGGGAGATGATTAGGTCATGATCATGAATGGAATTAATGCCTTCATGAAGGAGACTCTATAAGTTGGGCGCTGTGGTACACACTTGTAGTCCCAGAGTCTTAGGAGGCTGAAGCAGAAGGATTATGACTTCAAAACAAGAGGCAGCCTGTGCAATGTAGTGAGACTCTGTCTGAAAATAAAAAATAAAAAAGGGACCATGGGTGCAGGGGTGCAGCTCAGTGGTAGAACACTTGTGTAGCATGTGTGAGGCCCTGGGTTCAGCTCCCGAGTTCTGGAGAAAAGAAAGAAGAAAGAAAAAGGGGAGGAGGAGGAGGAAAAGAAGGGGGGAAAGGAGGGGGAGGGGGAGGTAGAGGAGGACTCTATAATGCTAGCTTGCCATTTCTATCACATTAAGATACAGCAAGAAGGCTCCACCTATGTACCAAGAAATGGGCACTCACTTGATTCTGAATCTGTTAGCACCTTGATCTTGGACTATTCAGAATCCAGAAGTGTAAGAAATCAATTTCTGTTGTTTGTAATCCACCCACTTCATGGAATTTGATTGTACCAAGGGGGCTGGGGATGTAACTCAATGATATAGTGCTTGCCTAGCATGTACAAAGCCCTAGGTTTGATCTCCAGTACTATAAGAAACAATGTAAAACAAGGGAATGGCAGGTGTGGTGATTCAGGACTGTAATCCCAGTCTTTGAGAGGCTGAGACAGGAGGATCATGGGTTCCAGGATAGCCTGAACTATACAGCAAGTTTCAGGACAGCCTGGGTTACACAGTGAGACTGTCACAAAATGAAAGCCCATAAGTTTCACCAAATTATCTTAGGGGGTCTCTGGCTCTAAAAAGGTAAAAGGGTAGATAATACATTTAAAGTTAGGGTTGATAATACATTTGAATGCCCTGTTCTAAGTTTGACTTGCTGTCTCCCCTGCCCCACCTCCTCTATTGATTAGTGCCTATTTTCTAACACACAGGAATGAAGTGCTTCTTTTCCAAAAGTCTATAGGGCTGACTTTCCAAGGCCCATTCCTTTTACTCCCTGCCAGAAGAGGAGCCTGGGCAACTTTTGCTAGCAACCGCAGAAATAGATTCAGCCAGTCATCACTTACGAGTGACAGTAGGGCCCAATGAAGGACTTTAATATATTTAATCATTCTACTTCTCAAGTAATTTTCAAAATTCAGTTGATTTCATATTATAGTGTATTTTAGCCTCTGAATGTTGAGTAAATAATCTTTGACTCTTGTGCTGTTTTGGTAAGCACAGCCTTCCCTTGGCACTATAAAAGAAGAATCCAGTTGAATTCTGTTCCATTCCATATTTTCTTTGATCAGTGTCAGTGTCCCCCTCACTGCTTCTGCTGCCGCCTCCTCCTCC